>VUQR01013386.1:77842-109990 GCA_015108515.1 Hemichromis elongatus | reverse complement strand
TGGAGATGTAAAGGAGGATCCAAACGCTGGCATGATGCAGGTGAAAAGGTGGATTTATTTACAGTGCAAAGGGGCAATGACAAACAGGACATAAGGGCTAACTAAACTGGAGAAACTAAAACTACAATCATAAACATAATACGGAGGAGGGGAGAACTGAGGCAGACAAAGGTAGGTCGCAGGAGAGCACACGGGTTGAGCAGGGTGAAAGACAGCATAGATACGCAGACGAACCAGCACTGACTATGAGACAAGACACCACTTAAATGCACATGGAAAACACGGGGAGATTGACAACAGGTGGAGAAAACAGCTGGGACTAATGACACTAACGAGACCTGGGGAATAACTGAAAACATTCACATCAGACACAGACCTTCACAATAAAACAGGAACCGAAACTCACTACAAGAAGACACAAGCTAAACGCAGAAATAACCCCACACAAAACCCGTTAACACAAGCCAACACCAAATCATCATGATAATAAACAATAAATTCCCAAAACCCCAGAACACTCCACAACACTTCATAAAGCAAAAATAAATGAAAACAAAAGAAAACTCAAAAACTGGGTCGAACCGACCCAGGACCGTGACAGTGAGCTAAATCTATGATGTAATGTGTATGTGTTATTCACCCAGTGAAGCAGTGGGCAGCCACCAATGCAGTGCCCGGGGAGCAGTCTGTAGGGACGGTACCTTGCTCAGGGGTATCTCAGGGTAGCTGTTCAGTGGAGTCAAACCCCCGACCGTCTGATCGTGAAGCAACCACTCAACCTACTGAGCTGTCTCTACCCCAGTGTCTTATGATTGACACCCTGTTTTATAGGAATAGTTTAAACCTTTTTTGAAAGGGAAACTACTGACTACTATTTTCTTGTGTGCTGACTTACCTGAGAAGGTTACTGAGTTACCAAGTTTATATCTGTTTGGCAACTATGAAGTTAAAGCGAGCAGGAATGTAGCTAAGTATGAAGGCAGGCAATGGGGAAACAGCTAGCTGATTTGTGTTACATGTTGATGTCAGATGTAGGTGTTGGGCACTGGGGCACAGGCTTTAGAGTGGTCACTGTTAGACTGTCAGAAAGGTGTGGCTGTGGACTATGATGTTCACAGATCGTGTTGTAATTTGGGAGTACGGTGCAGGTAGAAGAGAGCACGAAGAGGTGGAGGTATGCACTGGAGTGAAGGTCAGTGGAAGCAAGACAGAATATATGTATGTGAATAAGAGGGAGGCAGTATCTAAAGTCATGTAATGGTGAACATGCAAGGAGTAGAGGCAGTGCACAGGAAGGGTGAAGACAGTGTGGATGGGGTGGAGTGGATGGAGATGAGTATCGGGGGGGATCAATGACAGAAGGATAGCAGCAACGGTGACAAGATGGTAATAAGACCTGTCATGATGTGACTCTGTGGCACTGACCAAAAATCTGGAAGCCGAGCTGGAAGTGGAAGGTTGAAGATGCTAACATTTTCACTGGGAGTGACCACAGTGGACAAGTATTTCACAGGGACAGTTCAGTTTGAGTAGTTTAAAAGTTAGAAAAGGTTGATATATGGTTTGAACATTTGCAGAGGAGAGACAGCGGATATATTGAGCCACAGATGTTGACGTTGGAGATGCATGGCAGGAAGAGAAAGGGAAGACCATGGTGATGATTTATAGATGTGGTGAAGGAGGACATGCAGAGGGCTGGTGTGACGGAGGAGGATGCTAGCGCTAGGGTGAGACAGATAACCCCTTCCTCTTCTTTATTAGCAACCGAGTTAAGAAAACTGATGCACAGGTGCGTGAGGAAGAGACACATTATTTGCACTTTCTCTATGAGCTTGCTTTGTCTTTAACTTATGCAACTTACTTTTAGGTTGTTTTGATTTTTCTTTAGTTTTTTCATCTTTTTTTTTTCTCCGAATGACTTTAAATTCCCAAACATATTTTCATTTATTTATTCATTTATTGCTAGTTGGATTGCAGTTAGAATAATGCTCAAGTGCTGAAATTCTCTTTCATAAAACTTGCACAACTTTCTGTATTTCTAAAGCACTGATTGCTGTATGGGCGTGTACTGACAGAAGTATCCTAATTGAGACACAGCCTATGTCTCAGATGAGATAACTTGGTCTTAGAAGCTGCTGCAGGAAAGAACACAAAGAAAGTTAAAAATTTATACCGTATATTTTGTACATAAGCGAACTGTATTATAAGGCGCATAAAGCGAGACAAAAATGTCAGAGTCTTTCAGTTCATTCCTCTTCCACAAATCCATCAAATTCTTCATCTTCAGTGTCTGAGTTTAACAGTTGGGTGATTTCGGCCTGTAAGCATGTCTTTAACAGGTGCCATTTTGGGGTCCTTACACGCACACAATAATATGTTGAAGTACAGTATGTATTACTCCGCGAGGCTCCTGACTACGGTAGGCATAATACTCCAACAATCCATCAAGCGGTGCGGATTCGTAGCTTACCAAAGTCGTACTAAAAATTTTGACAGATTTTTGAGCGCTGTGTACCACATAAAATCAGTTTGAGGTCAGTAAGCAAAACCAGATTTAATCCATAAGAAAATTAAAGGATTTTAAGTGCGCCTTATAGTCCAAAAACTATGGTACTTTGAAATGTCTTCTTCAGAAAAAAAACAACAAAAAACTGTAGCTTCTGGTCTTTTTAAGCTTATTATATATGTTTTTATACAGCCCTTTAGATGAACTCATATAGCCACTAAAATACTAAATATATATCTGTGTGTGTGTGTGTGTGTGTGTGTGTACGGGTATTAACGGGTATTTGTGGGGACCAAAAATTGGAAGTTTACTATACTTGTTGGGACCGACAGCCCTTATGGGGACCAAAATCCCCACGAGAAAGAGAGAAAAACAGATACTTGGATCACTTAATAATATGATAGTAGTACTTATGATAGTATATATTATATTTATATATATATATATAATATATAGATAGATAGATAGATAGATAGATATAGTTTTGTTTCCTTCTTTCCACTCTTTCCATTAGGCTGCATCAAATATCCTATAAAATCAGCTCGGGATATAACATTTCAGTGCTCTGACTACAGTTTACACTCAGCAATATCACAAAATTAACTCTAATAAAGAAACAAACAAAGGGTCTGAGGAGGTTTGCACATTCAATTGGCAGCATTACAAAGAATCACTTGGCAAGATATGTATTTTTGTTTTGGGTCTGTTATTCACAGAATGACTCATGGTACAGCAGGTTCCACAGCCTGCACCTCATTATCAGTGAGAATATACATATTTGCACAAAGAACAACTGTAATTGTATACCATCAGACACCGCTGAATGGCTAATCAGACGACGGGGACTCTAGAGAGCCATTCAGGATGTGTGTTTCATGTTTTTAATCAGCTTTAGCCCCAGATTTCAACCTCTTTCAACACTCGGGATAACTGGGCTGGAGCCTGCATGAATATGCATGAGTCAGTGAGTATTCCACAACAACTACTGCCCATCCAAACATTTCCATAAATTTGACTGAAATTATTGTCTACTGCATGGAGAAACATGGACAGCATTAATCATATTAAAAGAAAATACAGTAAAATCTACACAGAACACCTGCTATTGATAGAGGTCAGTGCTGCGACCAAGCTGTACTACAAATGGACCCATTTAATCCAAGACTCTGTCACCATCGCCTTATCGGGAAAAATGCACACATGAATACAGACACGTGAACTGTACACTGCTGTGATTTCATGGTTACTTCTTTAATATGATTGGCCTGTGTGTTTTCTTCCAGAATCCCCCACCTGTATCCAAACTACATCCCGGAGCAGTACAACCCTCCACCCTTCAACTATTCAGACCCGGCCCTGCAGTACATGACTCACTGCAGCCCTCGAATCCTAGACAACTATGTACCAAGGCAGCGCCATAGATAGCGCACGCTTGCAGCCGCATACATCACACGCACATTTGCATCTTATCAACCACCACATTAAAACCACATACAGTACAAAATGGTATATGCCACACTTATGCCCCAGATCACCTCTCAGCCATCAACATGGGACCATGGTCCTATGGTGTCGGGCAGTGGGACCTCAGCAGTCGAACATTTCAGCTGTGGCCTTTTTTAGGGCATCCTGTGGACTCTCTGGAGTATGAAATAATGGTTAAGCTTCTTTTTGTTGTTTTCTTTAAGACATTGCTGTGCTAGGGCATGTTCTTGGTCTGCAAAGATACCGATTGTTGTTCATTTCTAATGTGTTCTCATCCTGATGCACTGTATGCCTCTTTCACCTATCCATTAAGCATGAGGTGTAATTGAGCGCTGGTTTTGCACTTATTTAATTTGCTCCTCCTTGCTTGTTACTTTCACATTCACTCAGTTTACTCTGTAAAAACAACTTGGTTGGTTAGGGTTAAGGAAGAGATTGTGGTTTGGGTTAAACCAACCCCCCCAGCTTGGTTTTTGACACATGACGAGTGACAGGGGATGGCTGTTCAGTGTCTCTTATGCTACATGCCTCAAGGCATCCATGCCAAAGGAAACGTTGTGTGAAAATGAGCGTGAATTAGTTCTGTATGATAAACATCACTAATCAGGGATGCCAGGGGGGCTCACACTTGCCCTAACAGTGATTTTAATGTTGTGGCTAATCGTTAGGTGTTTTTAAATAATGTTGAGATGACTGATTTTGATTTATCTCATCACAAACAAGTAATCAAACCTGAGTGACTTTAAAAGATAGTTATTTCCAATCCTCTCCATTGATCCAGTGAAAGATGTGCCAAGTTTGAAGTGGAAGCGTTTTTTTCCGCCTGAACAACAGTTTAGAGTCAGTCTTACCCAGCAGAATTCGACAACCTCTTGGCTGGAGACGCTGATGAAAAGTAAACCACTGCAGTGGTCCTTGGTTTCCAGCTGATACAAAGCCAACAGCTTGTTTGATAGCAACATTAGCATTTGTGAGAATACCTGATGTCAGGATCTGTCCACAGTAAATTAAGTAAAATTAATCCCTACTGGCAAAACCAGCAGCACTCATACCCAGTAAAACACAATAAATTCTATTTGTGTATTATTCTGCCAAGACTTCAATCCATGAAAAGTAGATGTCGCTGTTTTTTTAAAAGGCATTTATCTGCTATGAAACTGACACCCTTTATTGTTTGTTGATTAATTGTGTCCCAATAAATTTAACAAAGCAAGAGTGATTCAGTGCTGCAGCTGGAAGCAGTCAGTTGTAAAACTTCCCAGACTGAGCAAGTAAGAACCATTTCCAAATCTAAATTAAATGCCACTTTAGCAACTGTGTGGTTTACTGATATTGTTTCAAGAGCAGAAAGGGTGGATGTAATGAATTTTGCTATTGCATCGACTGTGTCACTTTATAATACTGGGTACAAAATGATTGTTTGGCTAAGGACAGTACAGATGTGAAAAAATCCTCTTGCCAGCTGATACGAGTCATACTGACGCTGCTAATAGGTGGATAATGCTAAAAGAAGTATTTCCTTCATATTTAGCCTAGGTAGGTAAGTAATGGTAATGGAGGCAGGTCACTCACATTCTCAAATAAAGGACTTGGGGAACAAGAGGACATAAGCCATTATAGTCCCCAAATACACATCAGATTAAAATAATTACAATTAGCGCATCATTCGAAGTGAATTAAAGCAACAGTGCTAGTTAATTAGATGTCATCAAGTTTTCAATAAGCATCTGAACTGTGGTGGAAGAAGTACTCTGTCTAGCTTGTCTCCACAGTTGGGAGTAGTGAAAATGAGCTTTTCTTCATTCAAAGTGTTCATGGAAGTAAGTTAAATTTGAATTCTATGAGTGTAATTTCAGAGTAAAAGAGCTCATTATGTATTGGCATAAAAGCAGGATAGTGTTGGTAAAAAAAAAAAACGTCTAAATTTTAGCTGATTAGGTATTTTATGTCATGGATTGTTGGATTTTAATAAGGGTGACAGCCTTTGGGGACATGGGTTTTATGTTATTTAAACAAGTGGAAAGTTTTACATTGGAGGATAAAACAACAACAACAGTCCTGTAGCAGTTTAATCTTTGCTATCCCTAACAATGAACCTTACCTACTTAACCAATCAGCAGTTAAAAGATTAGTATGCTTGTTAGTTAATGTGTTGAACTGAAAGGAGGGGTACTCTGTAATACTGCGTGTACACAAAGTGTTGTAAAAACCTTCAGTAAAAGTTCCAAAGTGTTATCCATAAAGTGTACTTTAAATAAAATAAGTGCTTACAGGTTTAATGCTACTTTTCTGGCTGTTTATTAACTATATTTTAGCATCTTTAAAAGTCTGCAAATAAATGTAAACTAAATGTAATCTCATAATTATATTTCTAGACAGCACTTGGCAAAATAGACAGTTATTTTCCAGCATTGCATTAAAATAAGTGTTCCTTTCACAACGCTTCATCCAATTCCCACTTCTGCCACCAGGGGTCAGAGCTGAGACTTTCCACACAAACTGGCTCAATCACATTTGTTTACGAGCTGGGTCTGAGCAGAAACAGCACTCCCACAGCTTCACATAAACGCACACACAGACAGCCTGACACCTGCTCTGCAGCCTTCTCTGGAAGCGGCCGCAGCATGCAGCGGAGAGAGCTACCCCCTGCAGAATGAGATCATCTGAGAGGGGGGCACGGAGCGAGGCAGCCCTGCAGGTCCCTGCCACTGCGGAGACAGACTTGGCCCGCACTCGAGCAAGGGTCAAGGACGAGAGAGCTGCTGCAACTCTCTACCCCGTCACTTCTTTTGCACACCAGAGTAGGTGCTCGTGCACAAAAATGCCCCTGCTTAACCTCTGCGATGCTCGTTGATTCCTCTGGTTTCACTTTCTACAGGGCTGACTGAGACAGTAAACTGAGATTACACCCACACACTACACAGAACATTTATACGGGGAACTTCTGGAAAGAAAACAGCACAGACTGAGCTCCTGACCCCTGCGACCCCTGTGCGACGGCACGGGTAACACCTGGTGAGGATGAATTCACCTTGGCATGGGAGCTTTGTAGTGCCACATTTCTTGATGGTTCCAAGTAGCACTGTTTCATGTGCTGCTGAAGGCTGCAGTGTTTGAACTCTGCAGCAGACAACCTGGAGGCGAGCCAGTGAGAGAAAGAGGGTGGAAGGAAGAAGGACAGAGTTAGAGTCAAGGAAAGAGTTCGTGTTCGGTTGGGTGGGGGAATTGCAGGAGGGAAAATAAAGTATAGATAAACAGTAGCGACTGTAGTGACAGCCGCTAAGTGTCCTTTTGTCCTTCAGATCCTATCGAATCAAACTACTAGCATTTTATTTATTTATCTATTTATTCTTTTCTTTGGGGGGGGGGCATTCCACTTGATTTAGTGCCAGGCTTTACAAACAGCAACACGTTTTGGGAAGGAGGGGGTAGGAAACTAAGTGCATGCTTAACACTGTATCTATTTCATCACAACATGATTGAAATAGGAAGGGAATCGCAGGCCCAGACCAAATCCTCTTATACGATTTGAAGCCATTAATCATTTCTGCCTCATGATGTAATTTTGGAAAACAAGTCTTTTCTCAGTAACAGGTAGGCCAGAGTGCCCTATGGGATTGACTCATGGGCGGCTAGCCTGTTGTTAGACCTTATATGGCTAATACCCTTATTGAATGGCTATAAAGCCATAAAGCCATTCTTGGTAACAGGGAGTGGTTTCCAGCTTTAATGAATGGACCAGAGGTCTGGCCGGTGTGTGCTAGGAACTATTGCTAGTCATCAGGAAGTACTTGCAGAGGCTGGTCAGATGTACAGACAGGTGACAGATTAAATGAAAAACTCAAACCCTTGTTTCTAACAAGGGGTCAGAGTACACTGACATGTACTTATGGCATGGGAAGGTTTTAATTGGAGGGAAATGTTGTAAATCAATAGAGAGATATTCCAATCTATCCTACTAACATTGGTCCCTTATCATGATCTTTGCAGGAAACAGATCTCAACCTGCTTAAACACCCAGTGAGATCTTCGTGCAGTTCAGTTCAGTTTTATTTGCATGATACCAAATCACAGCAGTCACTTCAAGGTATTTTATATTTTAAGGTAAAGATGCTACAATAACAGAGAGAAAACTTCAACAATTGGACAGCTTCCTGTGAACAAGCACTTGGCAATGGTGGGAAGGAAAAGCTTCCCTTTAACAGGAAGAAACCTCTAGCAGAACCGGACTTTGGGAGGGGCAGCTATCCTCCACGACTGTTTGGGGTGAGTGGGGGAAGACGGGACAAAAGATACACTGTGAAAGAGAGCCAGAGATTAATAGTAACTAATGATTAAGTGCAAAGTGGTGTATATGCATAGTGAGCAGTAAAGTATAGTGTGTGAAGAAGAAGCAGTCATTATATCACCAGAAACCTAGACTGCACTCAGAGTCACTTAATCCAGCACTAACTATATGTTTTATCAAAAAGGAAAGTTTAAGGCTAATCTTAAAAGTAGCTGACTCCACAGAAGAGAGGCCTGAAAGGTGAAGGCTCCGCCTCCCATTCTAGAGAGTATTCACCAAAGCACTAAAGGATGTGATGCCTTATGCAAAAATGGTGCTCCATCCCTCCAGCAGAGTGCCACATACTGTGAGAATCAGTGCTAAGGAACAGTGAAGCTATTTCAGACACCTTGTTGAAATACTTGTTTTTCCCTTGAATTTTCTCCTCGTAAGAGGGAAAAATAAAATACATACATGCACAAACACACCCTCCCTCCCTGTTGTTTGACCATCCCTACATATATACATAAGTAGTTGCATTCAGATGTTCTAACACGCTCTCCAAAGCAAACAGGTGCAGCTCCGCATGTGCACGCTGCTGACACGATGTAAAAACTCTTTTCACTACTGGCTTGACACACGGCTAACAGCCATTCTCTGCCATGAAAGGCGATCCTCTCACTTGGCACTGAAGCAGCAGGTGCATTACAAATCCTCATCCATTAAAAATGGCAACCGCGTCTTTCGGTTACGCAGGTAAACGTCTTCTCATATTTGTCACCCGCGGTCCACATCCCTCAAAGTCCTCGCACAACTTGCTTGGAAGCTGTTTTGTTTGAGAGCCTTGAGAGCCAGCTACTACAGGGTACAGCCCGCAGAGATCACCCGTCTGTCGCAGGGCTGGCACATACAAATGTAAATGGCTGTCTCCTAAAGCACTTTGGGTCAGCTTCTATTGTTTAAACGTGCTAAATGCTATAAATAGCATTACCAATAAAATAGGTTATTTAACAGAATTCATTGAGCTACATACTGAACTAAAGTATTGATCCTATTGGTATCCATACCATCGATATCTGGATTGATCCTCACACCTCTAAGGCTTATTCCCGCTGAACTAAAGCGATCTTTGACCCTGCAGTGCAGTAATGAAAGCTGCAGTATTATAAAAAGAAAACAAGCTCTGGGCTGGGCAGCGTTTGATAAGAAAGCAATATGCGAGGCAGTTATATATTCACAGAGCTGATAAGAAGAGGGGAGACGTAATATGTGCTAGTGCCCTGCAGTGGTTTGAGTATTGTGATTAATCTGAGCGACTAAATAAATAATAAAAAAATAATACCCCAGAGTTAACACGATATCCAACTTCCATAACCAAAACAGGCCCGCAACAAATACTGTATAGTGTTCCATGTTAAGCCTAGTGTTCATTTTAAAGCCTCCTTGGCTTACATCATGGAGCCTGGTTTCAAGTTTTATAGACCATTAAGTAACACCTCTTTAGTTCCAGTATGCCCAATCCTTATTAAATTCCAGCCTGCACATACCTTTGACCCGGAACGAGGCCCTCTGAGACCTGGGGGGCACTGAAAGGCACGTCATCAACCAATCAAACAGCCGATACGGCACGTTAGATAAAGTGTAGCTATAGAAACCGGGGCAGGAGGCCGAAGTGGAAAGCTATTATGTTTTTGAAATATTTATGGCCCAACAGTGTACCGTTGTGTCTAAAAAGGTCTTATTAGAGCAGTTCCCCATTGACGTTCCTTAATAACGTGTGAGCTGAAAAGCAGTTAAATGTCTGCGGCATTGACAAACGTGCACAAAAGTCCACATTGTCCTGTTTGCCAAGTGTTTTTAAGGAGACGCAAAGTGACTTCATACACCTCTGTGTACAGTCATCGCACATGCATCAGCTTAACGGGTTCTTGTGACCGATTTAGGCTTCTGTGCCGTCACCTCTGGCATTGCGTAATGTGCTCAGTGACAAAAACCTCAATAGGGGAAAATAACAAAACCGAGGTCAATGAAAAGAATCCAGTACGATCCCGATTAGTGAGTTTTTGTTTTAAATTGTAGAGGGGGCTTGACTGGCTCATTCTGAGGCTGCTCAGCGGCTCACAGGGGACGATCAACAGCACCTCGGTAAACAGCCCAGATGGAAGCAGAAAGCACTCTGGGTCGTCATTTCTTCCATGTAAATGTGACAAATCCTGCTTGTGCTTATAGTGTGATATTCATGTCTAATAAGAAGAAGAACTGGGAGAAAGGCAGGGGATTGAGGCTGTTTGGGAACATTGGAGATTCTAGTACATTCCCTGAGTTGTTCTTCAAATCTTTCTCCCCACACATCTCTGTCCACCCTCCTCCACTGTCTTCCTCGCTGTCTCCCACGGGGCCAAGACAGAGACAGGTGGTCACTGGGAGACAGGAGAGCAGTCAGGCATAAGCAATCAGGCTATCAGATACTCCCATCCACACCAGCAGCAGCACAATGAGACCCGAGCATCATCTGACAGCAACAGACCCACTCACATATTACACATCTAAATGTGCACAGCACACGCACTCGCACGTGTGCACGAGCTGCAACACCTAACTATTAGACCCAAACACTCCATCCCTGACGCTGCATCTAATTATGCATAAAATTCAAAGTGATGCACAGCAGAAATGAGGAACACAGGATCAGTCTGGGGCAACCTCGTAACAGCCATTTAAACAGCATGGCTATCAGTGCACTAATAATACACAAGTAATGTAATCAGAAATGAGAAAACTGCATTAATACAATAAATAGAAGCACAAACTGGGTCAGTGCTAGCTCATTTACAAGTTACATCTTTTCTTACTGGTAGCTAATTACTTATCAGAACTGTGTTATTGCGCCTCTCTGAAGATGTTGCCCATATGTATACACACTATGCAACAAGCTTGTCTGCTGTGCCTGTGGCAGTCACTGGGATGTCTATGGATAAGATGCAGCGGCAGCGCAGACCATGGGAGTGACGCATTGCAGGTACAAACACACCAATCAGAAAGCGCGATTTCTTTCGGCTACATCTTGTGCCCCATCACGCAGTAGCAGAAAGTATTAATCCGCCGTTATGTAGACCGCAGGGGATACGCGGTGTGATTTTAAATATCAGAGTCGAAACATTCACCACATTCATACATGGGTATTGAACTTGTTTCTTGTTCTTACTGGCTAGATATTTATTGCGATAATTAAAAAATAATAATTAGGGACCTGTAGAAGAGGCGAGTTGGCGGATTGATATTTAAAAAAGAGGAGGAGTTTAGAATAGCCGTTAAAGGCGAGTCCAGTTGACTCTGTGTCAGTGTGTTCATAGAGAGTGTTGGGCTTTGGAAGTTCATTCGGCTTAGGTTTAATACGAATTTGTCGTGAACCAGCCACTACATCTACAACGAAATGGTAAGGGAAATAAGATTGGCTTTCATTTGCAGGTTGGATCCCTTCATAAACCTCTAACCCGTTGTGTTTTTTCCCCCCCATTCGGAATGAACGGAAATAAAACGTAT
Source organism: Hemichromis elongatus (assembly GCA_015108515.1). Classification (NCBI taxonomy): domain Eukaryota; kingdom Metazoa; phylum Chordata; class Actinopteri; order Cichliformes; family Cichlidae; genus Hemichromis; species Hemichromis elongatus. The sequence continues at coordinate 98,189 of VUQR01013386.1, read as the reverse complement.
CTGGAAAATGCCCGCTGTAACTACCGCATTGCTAGCCGAGTAAACGTCTTGTTGTCAGTAGCTAGATCTGACAAAGCTACTGTTTAGACTGAATGAGAACATAACGGCGTTTGAGTACCGTTTGCGCATTTACACTTAAAAATGGTGCATGTGCGTCGAGTGTCCCAATAACGTTGCTTTTTATGGCAGTTCAGCTGCGTTGTAGCTAGTGTCCCGCCTAGTAGTAACCTGTAACTGAGAAAGCTGTGTTGTGACTATTTGCCGAACGCCGTATTACTTGTGGAAGTTGCTGCATTTAGTCACTCATTGTGCTGAACGTGTGTGGCGTTGTCTTGGGTATATGGACCGGCATGTAATGGTAGCTAGCTAAGCCCAGCTCTAACTAGCTAACATTTACCGCCAAATTGTACGTCATTCATTAAATACTGCAAAGTTGGGGTCTTCGAAGATCGCTCCAATATTTCACGATGAGGCAATCCTCTTTTCTTCTTCTGTAGGTCTAAAAGTGTTGGCTTACTGTGACGAAAACACATTTGTGTAGATTTACTGGTAGTACTAAATATTGCTGTTGTAACAGCAAAATTCTCATCAGCTCTAGCAGCTGTGTCAAAACGCGGCTGTAAATTTGAAGGCATCCACGTAAACCAGCATTGTTTTTCTAGCAAGAAAGTAACTTCTTTTGATTCGTGGTATACTGTATTTGTAGGTGTGTATGTGTATATTCTAATATGTTTCTGGCATACTAAAAGCTGTTTTATCTCGTGTATATTGCAGGCTGATCAACTTACAGAAGAGCAGATTGCTGGTAAGACATGGCTGCATTGATCTTCTACTTTTCCCCATAACTGCAAGTGGCCTGTCTTATGGATCTTTGCATCCGATTGCAGTGGATTTACACCTTTGCCTTTTAAGGCGTTCCACAGAGCAGCCTGCTGGTCATAAAACTGGAATGAAAGAAACCGCTGTTGCTTACTGGCACTGGAGTGCTTAAGGACTCCCTCATGGAAAACTTTGCATTTTCATGGTTGCCATGTAATAAATGATGTAATCCAAAGAACTGTGCATTCTGGTGAGCTGTTGGTGCTCACCTTTACATGTTTGCATATGGCGTGAGTTACATACTCATGAAATGGGAGTGCTACAAGAACATTTGTGGTGGTAAACTGGGCTGGGTGCACTGGTATGCTCCAATAAGGTGTAATGTAGATAATGCAGGCCTTGGTCTTAAAAGAAGATTTATTCTGATTTAGTGGTTTCGTCATACCTTCCCGCATGACCTGTGCCTTGCCCCATGGAAATCAGTCCCAGTGTTGATATTCCCGCTGTGCACAGCAGGCCCTCTTTCAGAACGAAAAAGGGTGTTGCCCTATGTGTTTGACCCTGGAAATGGCAGGGCAGGTTCATAGCTTTCCTGACACTGACAAGCTGCTGCACGCCACTACACGTCGCCTGTTGGCCTCATCACGCTTGATGAGTGTGTCATTGTTCGTCATCCCTCACGGCTCCACCAAAGCTGCACAGGGCTGTCATTTGTCATTGATGTAGCCCAACTTTGCCCTCTGCTCAGCCTCACGGTCGCTGCTACTGTTTAGCTATAAACTTGTAGTTGGAACTTGAGGGGGTCTTATCAGTATGCTGGAGTTGCTTTATATGGAAGCTTAAGGTTAAAATTATAAGCTTGCTCTTAAAAGTGGGCTTTGTGAAGTGATCTGTTGCTGTCGTAGTGTTGTTGCAGATCCGCTTTACAGGTGTGGCTTCTCCCTCACTAAAAGCCTACTGTCTCTGTTGCAACTAGAATTCAAGGAGGCCTTCTCACTCTTTGACAAGGATGGAGATGGCACCATCACTACCAAAGAGCTGGGCACAGTCATGCGCTCTCTGGGCCAGAATCCCACAGAGGCGGAGCTTCAGGACATGATCAATGAAGTGGATGCTGATGGTGAGAACTCGATCAAACCTCAAAAGCTGTCAGCTGTTTACACAGTCACTGCAGGATGTCAGTAGCTCAAATGTGCCTTTTTTTTTTTTACTTTTTCTTCAGGAAATGGAACGATAGACTTCCCAGAGTTTCTGACCATGATGGCCAGGAAGATGAAGGACACAGACAGCGAGGAGGAAATCAGAGAAGCATTCCGTGTCTTTGACAAGGTAAATGCACCCTGCAGCTCTAGTGTACATATGCACTGTAGTTTGTAAAAGGGGAGCTGACTGACCTGATTTCTCAGGATGGGAATGGCTACATCAGTGCTGCTGAGCTGCGCCATGTGATGACAAACCTTGGTGAGAAGTTGACTGATGAAGAGGTGGATGAAATGATCAGAGAAGCAGACATTGATGGGGATGGACAGGTCAACTATGAAGGTTGGTATATGGTTCTCTAGTAGTCTGTTTACCAAAAAAAAAAAAAAAAAATTCAGCTTATAATTTTTTTTTAATTTATTTTTTCTCTTCAACCCTGCAGAGTTCGTACAAATGATGACGGCGAAGTGAAGGCCTTGTACAGATTTCGTATATAAATAATTTGCCTTTTTTCTTTGTGTAATTTATCTGTAAAATCTTAATAGCCCCTATTCATCCCTGCCCCTTCTGCTGTCCAAAGGAACTGCATGTAAACTGCATAGGCTCTTGTCCCCATGTCCCTTTCTTTTGCTGTCATGGTGTTTTGGAGTGACAGAACGGTCATACAACCAGATGCCGTGGAGGCCCCTGGAAGCTGGAGTACTTGGAATTTTCCTGTTATGTGCTCGGGGGTCCCCTCCACACATGGTGACATTGGAAACCTGTCAGCTGGTTGTCACTTGGCAACACTGTTGGCATGGAAACGATGTAGAGAAGTTGAAACTCTGCATGGACTACGGACAAAGTATATATGGAAATCTCAGCATTGCACTACTGCAAAAAAATGACACGGGTGTATCTCCTAGGTACTCGTACAAACTCTTTTTGTATCTGCTGTTCTATATACCAGAAAAATGACTAATTTTACCATGCTTTTTAATGTTTTACACTTTTTTTTTTCTTTTAAAAATGGCCACGGGTCAAATAATCCATTCCAAGTTGTGTATTTTTTTTTTTCCAATAAAATTTACAATCTACCCATATTTGAAAATTGTCTTGTTTTCAGTTATGGATTATTGAGTTTGTATACCCTGTAATAATTCCCATTTTGTATTGAAGACAGGATGCTCCAGTTTTGATAGCGCTTTCTTTTTTTCTTTATTTTTCTCTTGTTGCTTGGAATACATGATGTTTACCAATTAAATGTCTGCCTGTTTAACCCCCCCACCCCCACTACAGCACTGAGGAGCATCAGCCAATGCCTCTTAATGTTCAGAAAAGCTCACATCAGATGTGCATTGTCATTTAAAAAAAAAAAGAAAAAAAAAAAAAGCACTGAGTGGGATCAAAGGCTTCTATTTTGAAGTACACACAATGGTACTCGAAATTAGATTAGCCTTGTACTGTCCGGCTCACCCATCTGACTGCATAGGCCGTGTGTGTTAGAGCCAGCACAGCACCATGTAGGACCTGACTGCCTCATGTCTTGCGTGGCATTTGCCGCCAATCATAAGATGTGGGTGACTGAACATGTATCGGAAACCATGGTGTAAATAGGTGTACCTGTGTGGGATTCTTATTTTCTGTTTTATTTCTGATGAGTTTGTTACAGTAGCTTGCAGAGATACTAAGTTTGTTATTTTGATGAATGACAAAATAAAGCTCTATTGTGGACCTCTGTGCGGTCTCCTGTGTGGAATTTGTCTGCAGTTTTTTGTGGCTCATTGGGGGGAAATGCAATCACCACACTGCATCTGGCTTTTGTAGCTTTGCAGAAAACCTGTGATGTTGCACACAGCTGATTTTGTTAATAGCTGAAAACAAATTGTTAAATCAAGTGGTGGTAGGGTAGGAAACAAGGAATCACTTTTTAATTTGCATTTCTAATACACATATCTGCACAAATCTAAATATGCAAATAAGTGTTAGCTTAAAAGAGTGCAGGCCTTATTGAGCTGCTGCACCTGGTTGACGAAAAGGAAGCATGGTCCCAACAGGAGAGTTAACAAGTTAAATGACAGGATCAGACAACTTATGCAAGGAGGGAATCCAACCAAAGACTGACAGAAGATGCTGGGTGTTCTCAGCTGGCTAAAATTTGGAGCAAGTCCCAATCTTTTATAATGAAGGTTATAAAAGTAAAACATATAGGTAGATGGGAAAGTGTCAGGTCAAGAAAAAAAAAAGCTAAAAAAGTTTCGTTTAGGACCCATTTTCATTCCACAGACTGTTTTTGTCACTACTAGGGATGATCTTGCTCTTGATTTCATACTATTGTAATTTTCAGACTATAAGGCGCACTTAAAACCCTTTCATTTTCCCAAAAAGCAACAGTGTGCATTATAATCTGGTGTGCCTTATGGTTCGAAAAATACAGTATACCACGAATCAAAATAAGTTAACTGAATTTGCTTATCCGAAAGCCTGAATGTTTAGATAGTAGAAGTAGTTTTGTGTCATGTGGTACTAAGTCACTTCCTCGCGTATTTATATTTTACCTCCAAAGATCCAGACTTGTACTTTTCTTGAACATTAGTTTTTCATGCTTCTGGCAAGAGGTATGGGAGCATCAGCTGCAGAACCACCAGGATGCTGGAGGGGTTCTTCGCACAAGCCGTGAGACTGATAAACGGACTGTGCCCCCCTCCCCACCCACTCTGCTACACAGCTACACTGTGAGGTCCACAAATGGACTGTAATGTCCCCTATCTACACACACACACACACACACACACAAGTCAGCACCATTTTCTCAGCAAAATATAAATAAATGAAGGCTGACTCAAGACTTTTGCACAGCACTGTACTGGTGATTTATTCCTTTGGTGTAAAAGTTGATTGAACATCCACCAAGTGTGGTGTTTCCATTATTTTTTTTATTTTTTTTCTGAGGAATGTAGATTTTATCATAATGCTGAACCGGATGAAACTTGTCTTATGTGTGAAGTTATGTGATGGTTCTGACTGTCCCCCCGGGAGCAGTGCAGGCTGCAGTTGTTTGTGGCTTGGCCAGTCATGCATACTCAGAGCTCCCTTGTGGAAGCACATTTAAACATTTAGAGCATTACAAAATGCACCGAGGTAACAACTAATACAGCAAAAAGGTAAATGCACTACCCCCGATCTGACTCTGCTTCGTCTCGTGTCATGCGCAGTAACAGAAATGAGTGGGTTCTAGCTTTCACGCGCCACCAGCTTCAGTTCCAAGGCACAGAACGAAAGGGAACACCACGAGCCACTGCGGCGATTTCAGGTGTGAATCGATCACACGACAAACTCCCAGCGTGTTAAAACCAATTATCACAAAGACTTTAAAAAAAAAAAGAAGGAAAAAAAACCCTCACAGTTGAAGTGTCATCGCAGCCTGCTTAGAAAAAAGTTGATAATTACGCCGCACATGTGACACTAGTCTGAAGCTGTCCCCTGCATTCATGCCTTGTACGAACTGAAGATGACTGTACACGAGGGAGTCAGGGTGAAGATGTGTGTATGTCTCCTAGTGCACTGTGGTGTCACATGAGACTTCCTTGACAAGCAGCGGAAACATGAGTTCTTGGCTTCTTCCAACCATGTGCTGCATGTAGCCTGGCAACCAGGCCGAGTGAGATTTTCGCTTCAGCTGGCGGTCTTGAATTTTGCTGTACTGAAATAAAGAGGGAAGAAGAGTTCATCCTGGAGTAGGATCTCAGGTGTAAGTGCACGCACACACACACACACACACTCACACATGTACACACACACAGTTTGCCTGCAGACTGTGATGAAGAAGAGGTGCAGTCTTTCTTTGTTTTTCTTTATATTCTCATTAAATTTCCAGTATTCCTCCATATACCACATGTTGACTACTGACAAGCCTTATGATTATGGAAACCAGACAGTGAAAGGATGAATGGATGGATGGACGGGATGCAGACAGTGGCAACCACATAACCACCTGCAGCACATACAGCACCTCAGTGCTGTTTTAATGTTGTGTCTTACTCTCAGCCAAACTAGCCAATCTAAATTTAGCTCCCTTTGCGAGGCCAGCTTGTTGAAAAATTGATCGATAGTGGAGTTGCTGCTATAGTAACAGTCCCCGTTTTAATGGTGGTCAGGTGTCCCTGGATCTCCCATATATACAGATAGTGAATGACAGCGAGCGCGGCGTAGGATGATGAAACAAAGTTGCCTCTAAACCCGGTGACATGTCCCGGAGTGGTCACAGGACAGATAAGGTGAGGCTTTATCTTTTAAACCCTCATAACTCTGTGTGCGGTTGCATGAGGACAAGGTGGGAGACGAATCAACACATTGTTGGCATAGCAATGTCATCATAGTAGAAGCAGTGTGCTGTGACCTGTGCCTCGTTCCTATGTAGGGTGATGACACGGTGGAGCTGTGTGGCCGGGGGAGTTGGTGGCTGCGAACAATGAAAGTAGGTGTCGTACTGCTGTTTGCTTTCACAGACTCTATCCAAGTGTAGGCTTCAGCACAGCCCAAAACCCACATGCCACTTACATCCACGACTACAATGGCACATCACAACAACAGGCATCAGAAAACAATAACTTCAACAAATCATTGATTTCAGTCATTCTGGTTGCTGGAAATTGAGTGAAATTGGCATCTTCAGTGGAATTAATAGCTGTCTCTCATGAGGTCATGCCATCCCTGAACTTACTGCAGTACTGGTCTTGTATTCTTCCAAAATGTCAGACTTGTTGTAAACTAGTTATAAGATTAAGAAATGTGAGTCACAGATTCCCCATGCTCCCACTCTTCCAGGACACACCCATCCCGGGAACCTACCACATCCGAGACTTCGTTGAGGAGGCTGAACTAAACCCTGTGAGAAAAACTTACGGCTTCAAAGGTGTGGGCAGAAAAACGCAGACCCTGGGTGTGCGTAAGGGGGATCTGCTGCTACCTGGAGCGTATGAATATACCGACTCCACCCAGGAAGTGCTGATGCACCAGGCATCCTACTCTTTCAAGAACTGTCCCCGACCCGACATTTTCACCCTTGGAATTAGAGACAAGGTAGCACTGACACTCATTTACTGCTCCTTTTGTCATATTTAATTGATGACATACAAAAGTTTGTCTATTTTTTTGCTTTCTAGTTTCTAGTTTAGCTTGAGACAGAAGCAATATGCAACTAAGCAGCAGCTGCTAAGTATAAAGCTTCTTTTCTTGAGGCAACACGACAAAGACCGATTGTGAAACTGTTTTTGTTAATGAACCCCAAACATCAGCGTGAGTCAGATACAGAACAGTTTAATATTAGGTGGCTCCAGTAACTACCTACTAAGTAGTAAAACAAGTTGCACCTCTAAATTGTTCCGCTTTCTTTCAGTGTAAAGAAGTTATACTCGACATTTAATCACTGGGTTATTTAAAAAAAAGAAGAACAGTATGACGTCAACAAATTGAGGTGGGGGTTTCTCTCTTATTATTTTGGAGGAAAGTCACTTAAGTTCATTGATGTTTGCAGGCAGTAGGTTGTACACAGCTCTCTTAGGGTCCTGCTCCAGTGTTTCAGTTTAGACTCTGACTGACACATTGTAGCACATCCTGTTGTGGATTTGCTGCTGTGTTTAGGATCATTGTCATGTTGCATGACTCAGTTTGGGCCAATCTTGAGCTGCTAAACAGATGGCCTCACATTTGACTCCCGAATTTTCTACAGAGGAGTTCATGGCTGACTCAATGAGTACAAGGTTCCCATGTCCTGTGGCTGCAAAACAAGCCCACATAATCAGCCCTCCACCATTGTCCTTGAGACTTGGTATCAGGTGTTTGTGTTGTTTGGATTTGCCAAATGCGGCACTGTCCACTATAACTAAAAATCCCTGCTTTGGTCTTGTCTGTCCAAAGGATATTACTCCTGAAATCTTGCAGTTTCGGGTACAACTTTGCAAAGCTACGCTGTGGTGCCATGTTCTCTTTATAGAGAAGAGGGTTTCTCTAGGCAACCCTTTTAAACAAGCCATACTTACTCAGTCTTTTTCTAATTGCACTGTCACGAACATTTAACACGCTGGCTGAGGTCTGTAGAGTCTAAACTGTCTAAACTCTTAGGGATTTCTGCAGTTTTCCCGAGAATTGCACGGTATGACCCTGAATTTGCAGTTATTTTGTGTTAACACACAGCTGAATGCTCGATACCAGCAAACTGCTTAAACTACATCACCCACCCCCTTAATTCCAATAGAAACAGCAAGGCTTTACTTAGCTTTCCACAGGACTATATAACGTCCAGTGAAAACGTTTTCTTTCACATAGCTGGATTCACTTTGTGCCATGCAACACTAGAAAATAGAATCAAACTAAACGAATCTGGCACTTATGCAACTGAAAAAAATACAGCGACTCAAAGGTATAGATGCGTGGAAGAATAAATGGTTATTTGTTAAAACGATAAAAAATGTGAAAATCTTTTATTTTACGGCCACATATACTAACGGTATAGTTTAACAGGTATAGGTTTCAGGCCCTGGAGTCAGATCTGACAACTTCACCATAGAGACTGAAGTCATTATGAGCAGAAACGATAGACTTCAGCTTTTGGTAGCCTAAGGGTGTAATTTGCTTCAACAATATTTATTAACTGCTCCGTTGTGGAAGTCTGTTTGGATGTAACCAGCTATTATCCTTTCCTTAAAGCACAGTAGGTCCCCCCTCCCCCCTCCCAAAAACAAACAAAAACAAACTCAGGGTGAAACTGTCGTATATATTTTAAAAAACATCTTTATCTTCTTTTTCTCCTTCTGCCAGCACATAAACACTTCGCCGTGCGACTACAATGTGACAGCGAAACCAGTGGAGAAGATCCCCTGCAAGTAAGCGCTCGACAAACAGCCACTCTTTAACTTTCAGATCACAGCGGAGCAAACAAGCCATGAATCATCCCTTGATCGCCAAATCCTTCCTCCTCGTCCTGCTTTTTCCTTCCCTGTCTCACCTCCATGCGGCTCAAAGATGGAGGAGCAATCACAAGTCCGCTCTCTCCTTTCCTCTGCTGCCAATCAAACATTCCTTATCCATTTCTTCTCTCACTTTTTCTCTTTATTGTTATTTGCTCTTTTGCCCCCTTCCTTCTCTTATCTCCTGTTCTCGCAGGCATGTGATGTTTCGCTCGACTGTGCAGCGGATCAGCTTTCTGCCTGTAAGTAGGATCTGATGACCAGGACCAATTATTAACACCATTCAGTCTTTCCATTGTACACAAAAAGGCTTCATTACAATATACTTTCAATAGGTTTTGATTACAAACTATGACCTAATGTGCACAAACCAGTTATGACAACCGCAAGGCTTGAAGAAAACCGATCCCAGGGGCTGTCTGACTATATCATTTTCCCCTCTTTGAGGGCCTGTTATGGCACTGCTCTGGTTGACCAGTCAGCTTTGGTTCATATTGCAGCGTCGGTGCTGGTAGCCGATGGATATTTGAGCTGTGCTGGCAGCTGCTGAGTGTTGACAGAGAAGGAAAGGCGCTAAGAAATCCCGAGGGTGTTATTACTGCAGAGCTGGGAGCAGTTTTCTGCCATCGCTGGTGTCAAAGCAACTCGAAGACAAGATTTTTTGTCAAAGGTTAAGCAGCCTCAGGTGGGAAACATTAGAAGATCAAAGCTGAGCCGTCTTAATGGTATGTGATGAAAAAGTCGGTCTGGCCCAGCGTGGAAATTTGAAATTTCTCTGCATTTGTAACTCAGAATAAGATGAATCTGATTTCCTTACAGGGATGTATATTAATTTTATTTATTTATTTGGCTTGATTTGACTTAATTTCTCCTTTCTGGGGAAACTGTGTGTCTCAGATTTATATGTTGTGCTTTTGTTTTGACTGCACAAGCTGAGATTTAAGGCTTGAGATTGAGATTTTGTCTTTTATATATTCTCATGTGGGTGTTCTATATTGGTAGATCACAAAAGGCAGTGGCGCTCATTTAAGACCCCCAGAAGAGGAAATCGTGTGTCTTTGCTAATCTCCTGAACATATTTGAGAACTATCTACCCAGTGGGTGGAGCTGTTTACAGGCGTGCTTTGACGCCATTACCTGGGATAGTTCCATGTTTCTGTGCTCAAGACATTAAGGATGTAGAAATACAGAATGGAGGAAACACTTCAAGAGTTTGCAAGAGAATGTGCCAAACTGATTTCACCTAATGTTAGAAAGGTTTAAAACTTTAATGAATGTCAAGGCACCGGTTGAAAAAGAAGTCAAAGTTTAAAAGTTTCACAGACATTGCAGAATGTGCCAGGTACCTGTGTCACCCAAGAGAACCTTTCTTACACGCTTTACCGCAGCAGGAAAGTAGGCCAAGTGCTTTGGCCCAAACACACATGCACAAGAGCTTCACAGCTGCCCGCTGACTCTCATGAAATACACCTGCATTAGCACCTCTGTTAGCATCAGGCAGGCATGCCGAGGCGCTGGCAGGCAGGGTGCCGAGGATCAAGTGAGCTGGCAACTGGAATCAAATGGCATGTAATAGTAGTAGCCACTGCTGCAAGGAGCAGGGTAGAGGGATAAAAGCACTATCCTGTCTTCTCCTGTCAGAATCAAGGAGGAATAGAAAATAAAAGGCCTGTCCTGTGTTCAGGGACAGGACGACGGTCTTATGTCTGGGGAGGAGAGCGGAGGAGGGGTGATGCTATTTCTGCTTGGCACGCCGCTGGTGATGACCAGTATGTATGTTAGTGGGTAACGGGAAAGGAGAAGTGAAAGGCACGGAGAGGGAGAAGGACTGACCGAGTTCTGACAGAAACTAGCCTTGAACGTACCTGTAATGGAATGGGCTCATATTTATATAAGTGCTTGTCTTGTTGTAGCGACCACAAGCTGTGCAGAAAGGTTCCAGTCAGGATTTGAACCAGGAACCTTGCTGCTGCTAGATGCAACATGCTAATCTGTACACTACAATGTTGTACCACACATCTGCGGCAAAAGGTTAAAAATGCATGACTGAATTGATATGTCATATGTATTAAATGTAAGAACAAGAGACCTCAAAATAGAAGTGGATCCTTCAGATGAGAGGAGTATCAGACCTGGACAACAATAGGTTTTCATGAGCGAACATCCAAGAGCCAAGGAATTAAAATTGATAGAGGACATGGTGTGTAATAGTAGTGCACCATGAGCTTGTCAACTGTATATAAAAGATAGACATGGCCAGTGAGATGTTACCCTTTAGTTGGTGAAACTTCCTGTTCTGATGCTTTAAGTTAAGCTTTTTGGCTGTCACATCTTGGTACTTTGAAACCAGACACCAGACCGAGGGGGGCACTGCACACACAAAAAAGCAGCTGATCAATTGATCTTGAAATTATCTGATTAATTCATTCAGTGTCAATTAAAAAAACTGATTACTGGACAGTGGAAAAGAGCAGGCTATGTAACTGGCTACTTTGCAGTTTGGTGTTAAAGTTTAAATTAATGGATTAATTTAATATAGTGCACAATGCACACAGCAGGCTGCGGTGTTCATGGTCACTGTTAGGTTAGGTCAACATCTACTTGAATTAAATCTGATGATGTTTCATAGTATAGGGTTTGGAAAGCTGCTATGATAGTTTTGTAGTCCTTGTTAGATCTGTTAATATATTACAGAATGCAGCTGACTAAATCCACTAAGTGCAGAGAGCACAAAGAAAACATGGCCGCTAGAGTTCACAGTACAAATTGTTAATTTGAGGTGAGTAGCTTTTTCATTTTTGCAATGCTACACTGGATTTCAACCCACTTTCCAAATCTCATTTTAACCCCTGTTGTTAGGTGGATGTCAGATAGATAGATGTTGTTGTGTATCAATAACTGCTCAAAGTCAGTCAGTTTTTCTGTCTGTCTGTCTGTCTCTTTGACAATATAAGCTAAGAAAAAAGTTGTATTCATTATAATATTTAGAGTAATTATTCGGCTAACTTTCTACCCCTGTTGAACTGTAGTTCATTTAACCCTCTAGATTGTTGACCTTCTGTCTAGAGAAAGCGTCATAAAGCGATTGCTCACTGAGATGTTTAAAATAGAAGAAACTTTTTTGTGTTGAATTACTAAAAAACTAGGATTAATATATTATTTAATATTAGTATAATTTTTTCTCCAAAATTAAAAATGCCAAACCTGAAGCTTCAAAATGGGATTCCACAAATCAATGGCTAATGTCACGATGGCTACGTCCATCTTTTATTTACAGTCTTTGAGGATTTTGCGCTAGGTTTGGTGGGGAAGCACCAATCACAGATCTAGATTCATCAGTATTTTGCTGCTATTTCCTACTACTTCAGAAAGATGGCCCTGCTCCCTGCCACTACAACCCACAGACCAAACCAGCTAAAGCCATCACTTCCTGCTTCAAATCCACGCTGCCGCGGCTACACAGTGTGCACTCAGTGAGTCTTATTTACATTTCTTGTGTTTTTCTACATGCTGCAGTTACTAATTTAAGACTATGAATTTCTTTCTTTCTTTTTTTTCAAATTAGCTGGATTAGATCGTTTTTATGTTATTAGGTGCTTTTTCAATTTGTTTAAATGATGATCATATTTTTACATGCTTTTAATGGAAATTCATCTGATTTTAAGAGGATTAGTTATTAAACAGGATTTTGATAACTGCTGTTAATAAAATATCATCACAAGTATGTGATGTTTGATGTAACAGGATAAAGAAAACATATACACACATACATCCAAATGGAAGGGAGCACGGATAACACGGACAGGAGACAAATTAAAAGAGAAAGCAGATGCAAAGCCATCCAATGAACAGCCAGTCTAGCAGGCGCAGCCGATTCTAATTTTTGCATAAGATTGCAGGAGGAAAAGTCCTAAGTGACTTCGATAGAGGGTTGAGGCAATGATGGCAGGATATTTAGTAAAGAGTGATCAACTGACTAGTGTTTCAGTAAGAAAAGTGCCTAAAATCACAGCTGCATTTAGCAAATATGGCCAACAATGCACATTTAATGCGTTGCACAGTTTTGGCTCACAGGTATTACTCGCTCGTATTCTGACCTCATTATTTGAAACTTTGACATATTTATTTATTGGATATGGACCACTACAACAGTATGCATAGAACAGAATATAGAATAAAAGAGGAACAATTTCTGTCAGACTGTTTCATCTAATTGTCAGTAGATGTAGTCTATTGAAAACCCTAATATCCCTTTCTACAGAAAGGGATATTAGGGTTCAACCTTTAGTAATATCCATAGACATGCCTTTTGTATTAGAAGTCAATACAAAGTTGTTATAATTTATAATCTACATACTGTGAACATTTCCATTGCGATAGAGCGCTCTCTTTCAGGAAGGCAATGCCTCCATCCATGGGCCGCAAAGTCTCACTGAATGATCTTATAGGAAAGATAATGATGTGAATCATATGATTTGGCTTTCAAAATCACCAGCTAAACACTCATGGGTAATTTTTAGACCGATGTGATAGAAACCGCTCCGCACCAAACACCAACTGAGGGAATATCTTCTGAATGAATGGCATTCCCTTCCTCCTGCAGTGTTTGGAGTACTTGGATATTAAATACTGAGATGGGTTGATGCCTACACCCCATATTGGTTGACCTTATGTTTGTGTCTTTTGTTGTAGTCTCCTGTTTGTTACCATTCAAAGGTTACAGCTTTTAGAACATATTATTTAATAAATATAAATGACTATAAACTGACTATATATTATAAATTGAAAAGTAATTGCAGTTACTTGTGTATTTCACAGAGCACTCCAGGACCTGGGGCCTACGATCCTTGCAGGAAGTCGTTTGCACAAAGATGTTAAGGAGCCGTCTTAATTTTCCATGATCCAAGGATCCCTGCATTACACATTTCATTCCGAAACTCACAGTTTCGGAATGAAAAAACATAATCCTGTTTTTTTTTTTAACATAAGATAAAAGTAAAATCATGGCTGCATGAAAAAGGGAAAATCTTTGGTCTTTTATTACTTGGAGCAACGTTTATCTGCATGTCAGTGAGGGATTTTTGTGGTCTGCCAACAACATAATCAGCTACATTCGTCGTGCTCAAATTGCTTTAGTGACGCCGGCCAGGGAAGCAGAATGATCTTATCTGCAACAAAGGGTACTTCATTCCACTTAACTACATGTTCCCGGTATTGCGCCCTCCCTTCATCTCTCTTCCCTCTCGGTTGGCAGTCAGGCTGCCTTTGCCTTCCTACTATCTCTGCCCTGCGATGCACTCAGGAGGAGGAATGCTGCTCAGCCATGCGTCACATGCACATAGCTTAGTGTGGCATGCTGCACCCTCAGATAACACATTCGGTATTAGAGGCCAAGGCAGTGGCACACAATAAAACAGCTATTCTTATCGCTACCTACTCCACATACTCGCTCTTTCTTTCAACGAAACAAACAAGCCTGGGACACGGAGAGCAGCGCAGATAGGAATCACCTCTAAGTAAACATAATGCTGTTGTAGATTACCATGCAATAGGGGATAGGCACAGATATAACAAACAGTAGGAATCTGGACACTGTTATTTGCCCAGACAGGGCTCTTGCTGAGCATGCATGCACTGCTTTACGTGCAAAGAGGTGGAGCGGCAGCATTTGCGCTATGACGAGTTGTCGAGGGAGCGGAGGTATACTCAGCTCTTACATCCAGCCGGACTCTGTTAATGAGATCCAGGGATTAAAGCCCAATTTGAGTATGAATAACAACGCATACAGTAATATTGTAAGGAAGAAGAACAGTTATTTTAAGCTGTTTACAAAAAAGAAGTCAAATAATTAGTAAAGATCTGAAGTCATTATTGTTAACTCGTTACCTAGCACCTTCCTTCATTTCTGTGAAATATTTTAGGGGTCTTTGTTTCGTTTTTATGGGGCCAAAGAGCAGACTTACAAGCTGTTTATCTAGCTTATGTATTCACAGGGAAACTTTCAGGGGGTAAAAAGAGTCTACGAAGAGTCGCTGGAGACCAATTAGACCATTAGAGTTGGTTATCCCTGTTTTTACCAACTTACACCCCCAACTGGTAATGGCAGATGGCTACCCATGCCTGAGCCTCGATCTGCTGGAGGTTTCTTCCTGTTAAAAGGAAGCATTTCCTTTCCACTGTCACCAAGTGCTTGCTCATAGGCGGTCATGTAAATGTTGGGGTTCCTCTGTAGCATTGTAGGGTCTTTATTTTACGATACAAAGCTCATTGAGGTGATTGTTTTTGTGATTTGGCTCTTTGCAAATAAAACTGGATTGAAGTGAACTTTAAATTTCAGTTTAATACAGCTGATTATATCTAAGCGTTGCATTTACAGCTTATTGTTTTAATGAACGACTAAATGCTTCTTTCACTGGTGTAGTCCATGAAGTGGAACTAATTCACTGGGTCTGGTACAGTGTGTTAAAATGGAGGATTTCCACAGTGATTTTTCACATTGTCATTCCAAGCAGACAATAAACATCTGCAAGGTAACAAAAAACACCACTGACAATTGAGCCAGCTGCTGTGGAAGAGGTTACGCGCTACTTCGACTGAATCTTTTATGCCTTGACATGACTATTTGGGACGGTGGTCATGGAAATCTTGTGCAGCACTATCATAGCACATCTACTTAGACAGCAGTTAAACCGCTCCCACACACACACACTCTGATTTCCTTTAGTTGCTGACACTTCACAGCTTGATGAGGTTGAAGGACCAGTCTCTTATTCCCCCTGTCATTATTCCAGAGACAAAAGTGGATACACTACCACTCAGAGTGGAAGACAATCTTATTAACACGGGGCTTTGCATAGACTCTCTGGAGAGCTGGACCTCTACATTCAGCACTTGTGAGGAAGATACAGTAGGAGAGATATGTGTGTGTGTTTGTTTGTGTGTAGCAAACAGCCAGAATGGCCTGCGGTCAAGGCACCAAGCCGCCAGTAATCTCTGACTCCCTCAACCCCTGGTGCCCTTCCTCCCTTCTCATCTCAATGATCTCCACAGTCCAGCACTGATCTCTGACATATGTCTCATACTGACGACTTAACACCCTGCACCTCCCACAGCCTGCCTTGACCACTGTTGTCAATCAAGCTCACCCTCGTAGACGGACGGTGCATTAAAATAAACACTCGCACATCCATGCAATGCAGCGAATGCACACGCACTTGGGATCCTTTGCTTTTTAAAAACGCGCATCGCAAACTGCGTAAACCTGCGAGCACATGCACACAGTCATTTCTTAAAGACTATGTGGGGAATCGACATATTCCAACATATATATTTTTCTTTATCCATGACGAGTAAAAACATCAAAGTAATACCACAAATACTGCCACACACACACAAACGCATTGTCCTTCTTTGTGTTTCTTATCTCTGCTAGTTTTTGATGTGGCGGGAAAGACGTTTTAAGCATGATTTAAGTTGCACTGGCACAGTGGACTTCTCTCATTTAATGGGCACAAGAACATCTGGTGCCAGGGTAAGTCGTACAAGCATCCCAAACATCTACTCCTCTTTCTGGGAACAGCTTAATGAGATCCGGTCGACATTTGGGAAGCAATGCGGTGCATCGGTGAACGTCTGGAAAAAATCTGTGTTTTTTGCAGCTTACAGTAAGATTTGACCGTGCTACTCAG
The DNA here is from genome assembly GCA_015108515.1 of Hemichromis elongatus. Lineage (NCBI taxonomy): Eukaryota > Metazoa > Chordata > Actinopteri > Cichliformes > Cichlidae > Hemichromis > Hemichromis elongatus. The sequence continues at coordinate 81,535 of VUQR01013386.1, read as the reverse complement.
CTGCACTGTTGGGCCAGAGTAGAGGATGTTAAATTAACAGCTAAACCAGCTAACACTAAGCAACATGCTGAGAAAATGTGATCCGGTTTCGGCACGATGACGAAGGCAGACCACTGGAATTTTCAAAGAATGTGAGGTTACTTAAAAATACTCTAATCCAGCACTGGTGTGGGACTTATTATTGGTTTGTTAAGTCCCAGCTAAAGTTCTCCAAACAAATAAACCCTTGAACAGTGCAACCATTGTTTATTCACTGACATTGTGGTGAGCTAAAATGGCCCTGCAGTACTAGCTCCATCTTCCTTGCATTATAACACAAACGCCTTGAAACACTAGGAGTGAGGATAGACAAAGAGATTCGCAAGTTTATGTTCAGAGAGAATCAGGTTTTTTCACTTTCAACACTACAGCCCTACACTAAGGGTGACGACCAAGGAATTTAGCAGGCGGTCCGACACACTGGGAGGTTAACTAGGTATCCTTTCACCACCCATCTCAAGCTGCTGACAGACACACAGGAGGTACATTACACTTCTATTAAATGACATTTAAAAATTTAATCAGCTCCAATGAGCGACTGTTAGTGGACAAGGGGGTCATTGTTTAAGTGGGTAATGGTGCTGGCACACAGAATGTGGAATGTGGACCAACAGCGCTGGAGGGCTATCAAGTTTTGGGTCTGGCAATTGATGGAAGAGAACAAACTGCTGGCCAGGCTGCTGTTTACTGTGGTGTTATTAGGCCTGCTTGCTTGGAAATTTCAGCCTCATAAAAATGAGTGCCAGAGCATGTCCAAAAAATTAGGCTGGCAGTAGGATGGCAACAATGTGAGAGCAATATAACACCTATTTTATATCAATAGGCAGGAATATCATATATTCTAGTGTCTGGCAAAGGATTTTAGAAGGTGCTTGTAGATTCTTTCAGAACTGCAACTGACCATATTCACACAAGAAGGTGGAGTGGTTAGCAACTTGCATCCATAGCTAGCTGGTAGTGTTTGCATCCATCCGTCAGCAGTGGCCAAATATGTCTTACATACCAGCGGTCCCCAACCCCGGGCCACAGACCGGCCCGTGAGTCACGTGGTACCGGGCTGCTAAAGTTGTAGATTTGGTGTAAAATTTAGGGTTTTCAAGGTTTTTATCGTTAACTCGACTTCCCACGTGTGTTATGAATAAATTTTCTTTTTTTTGGTACTGGGCCACACAGAAAAAATAACTTACATTATTCCCGTTTTACTTATTATCCGACTCTGAACAGTGTCTTATTTTGAAAGAAATATTTACACATTACCATAGCAACCAGCATTAAGGGGCAGAAAGGAGGATGTTACTCTCAAAGTTGGTGCATTTTAGGAGGACACTACCAATAAAGTTACACAATTACACAGTGAATTAACATTTATTGTTATATTTACAAAATACCACAGTTTTTGTCTTTGTTGTATTGTGTTATTTTGTTGTATTTAGCCGGGACACGTTAAAGGCCGGTCCGTGAAAATATTGTCTGACATTAAACGCAAAAAAGGTTGGGGACTGCTGGCGTATACCAACCTGTAACCATGCTTTTTTCAGGCTGTAATGCTGTGAAATGTAACATAGGAGTTGTGGAATGGCACTAAAGTAAATATAGCTCTGATATCTGTCTATTAAATATAAATTGAAGGCTAGCATAGCTTAGAATAGAAATCTATTTTGCATTAATCAAAAAAATGGCATAAATTCCACAACTTTGGACTTTACACGTTGTGATAAATATCAACCTTTTGAAGTGATAGTAAACAGATTTACTTACCTTTAGAAAAAATCTGTTTCTTCTATTAGCTTAACCTTTATGCTAGGTTAAGCTAACTGCCTACTAGCTAGTGCCGTAAGTCTACAGAAAGCACGTAGTCATGTGAAAAAATGTTAGATAAATCTTTTAGCCAACCTTTGAAAATGGCACTCATGGATTTTATGATAATACATTTTCATTATAGCCTACAGTACAGTATCGATTCAGGCAGATGTTATTGTGAAGCTAACAGTAACATAATGTAACTCATAGTAAAACTACTAGCAAACATTTATTGAGATTTTTTTGACTGAAAAATCTTTGGAAAGCGCTCAATTGCCAAAATGTTTTACTTTTTTATTTTACAAATGATTTTTTACAGCATTTTGAATACATTCTTATGTCAACATGTGAACACTGAAAATGCTTGAACACATTTTGCCCTTGAGGATCAGCTCCGACGCATCTGTCATTTTATTAATAAATGACATTATGAAACCACATCTGATCCTTATAACCTCCATCACACCCCTCACCCATCCATGACTCCCCAGCCTTGTTTAGTCATCACAGTGATGGTTTACGGTTTCCTTGTTGGCGCTCTGCAGCAGCAGCAGCACCACCCAGCCCGTGCCCTCCTTGTGCCCCTGCCGGGTTGGCATTCACATTGATGACCTGAATACCACCTTTGCATAGAAACCTCACTCAAAGTGGTCACCGAGGTTCGTTGTAAGTTTTGTTATCTTGAGTTGTGGAGGATGTTTTGCTTAGAGTGATGTGCAAGGGTAACATCACAGTGACAAACATGCTAGTACGATCTTATCTGTGTAAGCATAAATGCGTGTAGATGTGTGTAGAGACACCAGGCCCAGTGAATAAAATGTATACTATATGTTTAAGCATATATACTTGTGCTGTACCTCAAAATGACTTCATCGCGTGTCTCTTGATGTCAGAGTATGTGTGTATCTTTGTGCATGTGCGAGTGCACCATGTAATACATCACTCCTTCCCCTTGAGGATTAGACCATTCATCTCCCGAAGCCCCTGTGTAGGTGTCTCACACGGTGCTAATGAGGAGAGGACGGAACAAGGGAGAGTCAGTGAGTAAGGAGGGAGAAAAAGTAAAAATAGACTCATCCGATGGCAGAAAAGAGGCGACAGTGATAGATAATCTCTATGTCCAAAAATCGAAGTATTGATGAATGAGGGATTTTCATGCCGAGAGCGATCGGGGTGTGGGCGGTTCATTTTTAAAAAAAGAATACAGGGAAGGTAGAGATTGGTGCTTGCAACACTGCAGGGAGGGAGAAGAACAGACGGCTTTTTTTTTTCTAAAAAGCAAAGCCAGGGACTCTTCCCATAACACAAATCAATTTACACCAGCCCGAGACATTGATTATAGCTGGTTCATTCCTCACATGGTAGCAGCAGACATCAAACAGACACTGTCAAACTTGTAAAACCACACGTTGCGTATGTGTGTGTGTGTGTGTGTGTGTTTGTGTAGTGACTGTTTGTGTCTTCTCACTGTATATGTATGCTGTTCAGAGGACCAGATCTCTCTCCACTTCCCCAGTTACTCAAACAAGGGGATGGCTGCTAGGCAACAAAGCCACATCACATCACATCAGCCAAGCTGGGAGAGGGCAAGAGACATAGAGGGTTAGAGGGAGTGAGAGAGAGAGCAATAGAAAGAGAGAGGGAAAGGAGGAGGGAGTTTGGAGGCAGAAAACTGTGCTGGCAGTATTACATAAGCCAGCAGCCCAGTCCCACTGCTCACATTTATGTGGTTAGGCACTCGGAAGTGATGCCCATTAGTCACAAGTGACAAGGCAGGTGAAGATACAAAATCCAGCAGTGATTTTAAAAAGCCATTGTTGTTTATAATGGACGGCATTATGAACAGATGAGTCA
>VUQR01013386.1:55218-68031 GCA_015108515.1 Hemichromis elongatus | reverse complement strand
CACACACACACACACACACCGACGTGGAAAGAGGAAAAGAATGAAGGACAGAGTTGACACTGGAGCCTCAGAAGTAAGGAAAAGGAAGAAAGAGAGGAAGAAAGAGAGAGAGAGAGAGAGGGAAGGGGAAAAAAAGGAGAGGCGTCAAAGAAAAAGGAAAAAATAAGTGAGCCCAGATGAGCCATACATAGCAACGGAGGCACCAGCCAACTCCCAATCATCTTTCTGTTTGCACCCCCCACCACCACCACCAACCCACCCACCCCTCGATATTTTTCATCTTCTCGCTCTCTCTCACATACAGTCAGTCTCTCTCTCTCTCCCTCTCTCTCCATGGTTATCAGAGGTCGTGCTCAATAGAATAAATTTCCCTGGTTGCTAGGCAATCCCATAAAGCGGCGAGAACGAGCAAAGTGATATAAATAATGTATTTGCATTATCTAATCAGCTGACAACCAACCCCTCCCACACACAGAGAGGAGAGAGAGCAAGCAATGAGACAGGCATGGGGGGGGGGGCAGTGGGGCATTTGATAATTGGAACGCGCTTAATTCATTGAGCGCAAAAGCCTTCGTCCTTGAGAGTATGCATGCATGCGAGGCTGTGTACGAATATGGTTTCGTTGGAGAGGGCCGAAAGTAAAGTGTGCGTTTGTGTGCAGCTGAGTCAGAGCGGGCTCCACTACAGAGCAAGCGAGATGAGATGTGGAGGATGATGGGAGTGGGTCAGATTCATTGCATACCGCGCCGGAAGCAAGGCTGGGCCATGTTTCAGGATCAGCTAACTGTCAGAACACAAACACACACACACAAACACACACACACACACGGCACACATACGCACAAGTCGACCGAATGCTTACCATAATGAGGTTAACAGCACAAACAGACAAATGTGTAATAGCTACTCCCATGATAGACAAACGTAATGCATGCTTAGTTGTAGCCAGTGGACTGCAGCGACCGAGAAACTGAACTCAAACACACACTTGCACACACCATACTGTAGTCATATACTGGTTTCCCTCAGTACCGCACCCTCCATCCATCCAAAAATACTCCAAAACCAGCAGCTGACCAGAGCAGTGAGTCACTGTCTGATGGCTTCGTTTCTTTCCCTCTCTTACAGAGAAACCATGTGGACACAGCTGATGCTAACATGTAGAAGTGCAGTGAGTAAAGTGGTGTGCGGGTGAATAAAGGAAGATGGTAGCCACATTGCATGGCTTAGTGAGCTTCTGCATGGATTCCAGTAATGGGTTTCTCTTACTCACATTTCCCTTTCCCCGTCTAACAGTGGGTACAGTGAAAAATCTTACACGATGCTGTGTTATACCTCAGAAAGGACGCATGTCAAACAAAATGTCTCAGAAAAAAGCTTTTCCTTCCCATTGTTTCCAAAGTGCTCATTGAGGGTCGTCTGAGCTTGGTCTCACTTTTTAACTTAAAAAGCACACTATAGCTTACAAAGTTAACATCATGTTGTTATAAATAAGACGTGAAACTAGCAGTACAGCGTTTACTGAGGGGACAGACCAAGTCAGCAGCGGTGGTGTTTTCCTGTTGACTTGTAAACATACACTGCTTTTTGCAATCAGATGAGTCTCCCCCTACTGGATGTAAGAAACATTGCATATTTAAGGCAGTTATGCACTGGCTTCACTCTTAAATCTGAAAGCAACCTATCTTTTACAGTTCATATGATAACACAATCAGCAACTGAAATGACCTTAAGAAAAATCCCTGATCTTCTAGTGCAATGTAGACAGTGCAGTGCACTCTGGGCACGCCCACTGAAACCACTTGCAAGCATACTCATAATGAAAATGCATTTCCACAATAAATATTAGATCATTGTAAATGTTTAGCCACAGAAAGGCTATATCTTTATCTTTGAAGTATACTTACCATGAAAACATCTTAAGGACATTCAAGGAAAGTACAGTAAGTACTTTTGCAGAATAATAACTGAGGTGTAAGAATATCTACCAAGAATATCATAAGAATTCCCCTTAAGGCAGAGCAGAAAATGGGCCACTGGCACACAAAATGTCCACAGCAGATACTGTATAAAAATAAATGGATGAACGCAGAGCCACACAGCACCACAGAGTAACTGTAGGCCGATTTCTGGCCAGCTGATGCAAGTCACAAATACGGGCAAAGCTCCAAATAAAATGTCCCACACACTGTGTCCCACATAGGCTTCATAACAATGCAAGAATGCTGTTATTTACTGCAACCCTCCATTAGCATGCCTAACATAGTATAGTCCACAAACTTTAGCGTTCTACAAGCTGAATTTTTGTATTTGGGTCAATATGTGCCTATTACAATGTGTGCCTTTGTCCAAGTGTACACATATAGTTTACTTAAAAAAAGCCCAAGTAGTCCACATGTGCTCCAAATCCATAGAGGAAGGCTGGCATACACAAACACAGTCATGCCTAAACACATGCACATGCATACACGCACTCAAACACTCAGACTGAGAACACATCTGTCCTGTAAGAGACCCAGAGTAGGACACTGCCAGCTGGCTTTGTTTCAACTTCTCACCCCCTGGGATTGGTTCTCCCACAGGCCAAATATGGAAGAGATGCGTAGCTCTGTCTAACCCAGTGGGACTGCACTTCTGCGCGCAGACACACGCACATGCATCCAAAAGTGCGCTGTAGGAGCAAAAGCACTAGCCTTATGTGGTCACAAGAAGGCTAAAGTGATATCAGCCAGCACATCTCTGGTCACTATGGAGACCACAGTCATTGTGTGTGTGAGTGTGTGAGTGTCGAGTGCTGCGTCTTGGATTTGAGGAATATCCCTCTCTGGTTCGTTCACTGTGACAACAGAGTCAGTTCAAAGGTCAGAGGAGCTGTGGTTAATCCTGTGGATCATCTGGAAGACAGACTGAGAGAGAGAGAGAGAGAGAGAGAGAGAGAAGCGAGGGAGTGGGTGGAAGTGGGCGAGGGAGGATTTTTACAGTGCAGCAGTGAGAGAGATAGAGGATCTGCTGGGATGAAAGAAACGTGGGGGAGTGATCAGGAAAGAGAGAGCGAGTCTTTAAGCGCTATTTTTCATTTGTTGGTGATGGAGCGAAATTTGTTTGCTTCTATTTTCTGAAATTTCAAGTTTGCCCGCAACAAATTGGCACGTCTCAGAGGACAAGAGCAATGCACAGGACTGAAGCACTCAGACCACTGACAATGACACAGTACAGCACGCCACAGAGGGAAGAAAGACTACATGATTACAGTATGAGACAGTATAAGTGTACTATACTTAAAACAGTATAAGTACTATTAGCAGGAAATTGCAAACTTTAAAAATTGTGCTCGGTTATACAAGACAAATGCAAATTAGCTTGCAATACAACTAAGTTTCTGAGGCTAATACAATCTACAGCCATTTGAAAAATGAAGGATTTGTTTTGCTTCCAAAAGAACAAAGAAGCTGCTAATATTAGCAGCTAATAAGCACCTGTTAAAATTATAGCCTTTATGATAAAGGGTGCAACATCACTCACTGGTTTGTAAAGTCCTGCTGTGAAGCATCAAGCTGTGCCTATGAGACCATAAACTTGTCAGAAAGGGTTCTGAGGTCATAGATGAAGGAAGCTGAGGGCTGCTTTCACAGGGATTCTTACTTAGGTTTTAAAGACGCATAACCTCTAACCACGTGACATTACTTATCCCACATTTCTGACGTGTGATAATCATGGCGACAATGTAGGCTCAAATGAAAAGAAAAAGCTAGTCATGCTGGCCTACAGACAGGCCCACGATTATGTGGCAAGCACCCATCATGAGGGGAAAATTCCTTGAACAAGTGGTTGCTGCAGTCATGTAAGTCATATAAGCAGTGATCCTCCTTGCAACCACCACTAGGTCACTAGGGAGAAATGTGTGTTCCTGGATGGGTCGGTTAAAACTTCCTTGTTATTGTTTTGCTTGCTAGTGGTTGTAGTTTGAATGGAAGCAAAGTCCTTGTCTACAAACACTGTCTAGCTGCTCTCTGAGCTCTAATGAAGCTGTGAAAAGTGCAACACAAACTGGAAATGGAGACTGTTCACCTTCAAAGTAAACTTCTGAAACATGACTGTATATGTGGGGAAAAACGTTTACTTTGAAGGCGAACCTTCTCCATCTCCGATTTGTGCCACACTATCAAGCTGTACTACCACTCGCCTGACAGTTTGCAAGCGCAGCCAACTGTTAGCAACCAAAGCAATCAGTATAAGTTTTTTTTTTTTTTTTTTGGTGGAATACCTTCTTTAAATCCGATTTCACTCAGTGAGAGCCAGCAACCTCTAGGAACCGCTGCCAACGAGTCGGGCAAATACAAATTCTTCTCTATCAGCCAGTAAATGTACCACATCCAGTATGGCAGACAACTGTCACGCAATGTGCAAATCACATTCTGTGAGAAACCACAAAAGAATCTGTTGTCATTTTTGCATTCAGAGCAGTCGCCCCCTGCTGGTTTGCAGGTTTAAAGTAAATCTGCAGCCGCTTGATTTTCACATCTGCAACGCTATAGCTATCTTACACATTCATGTGAAGCAAATTCACATTTATAATCCATAGGGTTTAAAATGATGTCCAAATATGATATAACAGACTCATCTGGGATGGCTTTCCACACACTTTAGGAGTGTTTGTGGAAATTTTTGACCATTCTCCCAGAAGCACATTGATGAGCTCAGCCATGGATGCAACTGGAATGTAATAATTTGGGTGACTATTACTTATAGTGTATAATTTATAGTTTAATACAGTAACTGAATATAAAAGTGCTTAGAGCTCAAATTTACCTGTCTTGAGCCCTGTCTTTAGTTGTTTGATCAGATGGATAAAAATCTATATAATGATAAAAAATAGTTTATATTTTAAATTAAAAATGTGTGCACACTGCCAAGTTCCTACTGTGTTTATAGGAACAGCCCTTTTTGTAAAATAAACATGTGGCCACAGTGGTACACGGTTTAGTCTGACTGACAACAGTCCTGTCTACATGTATTGTTATTGTTGTTGCAGCGTGAAAGCATATTTTCTACTCTTTGGGTGGCATGTTTGTGAAGGCTAAAGGCAGCTGATGCAATTTAACTGTGACGTAATTTAACTTGGTAATTTTGGGAAAACGTTTAACTTCATTAAACAGCCCTACACTATCTGAGTTAGAGCGTGTGAGCTAATCCACTGCAAGTCCAAATTTAAAAGATCTCGCGTGAAACGCACTTTTATATAACTTAGCTAAGTCAAGTAAAAGCACTGCAAATGTTTCCATTAATATGCGTGTGTTCAGCAGACATGAAATAAGTGTTTGCACATGTTCCGCTTGCATATTAGGTCAGTTTTGATTTAATTTACTCAATTATAGCATTTAAACATGTCGCTGTAGCCATTCATGTGTTTGTGTGCGTGTGTGAGTGAGAGGATACTGACCACCATGTGTGCATGTGTGACACTTGAAAGAGCAGGGTGTTACGTTACATAAGTTCTAACTTGATTTTGCAGCCTCTGAAGCATCCGCTGTCTCTCACCATGTGCACCAGTATCCGTTCTCCTGTAGGATGAATGGCCAGGGCCTCGTCATACAGGCCTTTGGCTTCGTCCAGGTGGCCCTTGAGCTCGGCCAGGCGGCCACGCTGCAGCAGCACCGAGTGAGAGTTGGGGAAGAGCGAGCTTGCCTCGGCTATACAGAACTGAGCCTCCTTTAGCCGACTGTCTGCCATGAACAGCTCTCCTATGGGATGACACGGAGAGAGAAGTAAAGAAAGGAGGTGGAAAGGTCAAGAGAGGAAAAGAAGTGAAGGGGGGAAAGAAAAAGGACAGAACAACAGAGGAGGCAAAACAATAAAAGAAAGGAAGTGATGAAGCAAAGATGGACAGCCAGAGAACAAAAAAGAGGAGAATAAGAGTATTAATGCCCTCAGTAACCCTGTGACAATGACTGAGATTAACTTTGCTGTTAGTTCAGCAGCATCATGTTAAAATAATAACTGTGCAGTACTCAAATACTACACACACACACACACACACACACACAAACACACAAACCATGAAAGTGAGAGTCAGAGAAATGTAGTGGCTGAAAGTCATGAAGCTGTTGCCTAATATGGCCATCACATATTAAAGCTGCCTGCCTCCTTTCTTTGCTGCTGGGAAGATGAGGACAAACCCCACACACAAATGTTTACACACACACACACACACACACGCACACACACAGACACACAAAGTCAGAACGCCCACAAGCACTTTTTTCTCCAATAAGACATCAAAAATAAGAGCTGACCACAGGACCTGCCCCCTCAGCTGGAGCAAACCAATGTGCGGACCGGACGCTTCAGCGGGAGCTGTCAGTCATTTACGTGAGAGGACATTGGGTCAACAGCCAGAGAAACCCTGAGAAGGAAACCCTTCAGCTCTAAAACACTGGCAGTGTTGTGTGCCCGTGTTACACAGAGGGTTGTTGTGCAAATACATCGAGAGAGCCGTCTGCTCCCGAGTGCAGAGAACCCATGTGTGTGTTTGGTAGCGGATGTTTTGTTTGTTTACCTGTGTTTCAGAGATGCACAGATGGGAAATACTTAGTGCACGCATGCTACCTCTGCGAGATGAGAAAACAAAAAAATGGAAGAAAAAAACCCAAAAACCCTTTTTAGCTGCCTCAGGGTTCCTTTTCATGGCTTCATTTTGGGGAAAAAGGTTTCAGTGAGCGGTTATGTAAGGCTTTCTCCTGCTGCTCATAGGAAAAAACTGTTAGATCAGTGCCTGCATGCACAGAGAATATTTATCTGTTTAGAGCTAAGTATGTGTCTCACATACTGCTAAATGTATTTCTTTAAAAGAGCCGGGTATATGTGTGTGTGTGTGTGTGTGTGTGTTTGTTTTTCTTTTAGGCCAAAGAGAATGTGAGATTAGGAGAGGAAGTGACCGATGAGAAGAGGAATGCTATGAAAGAATGGTGGGGGGGGGGGTGTCCAGCCTTGAGCCAGGGGCCACACCCTTTGATTCTCACACAGACACACACACACACACACAAATGCTGGCTTTTCATAACTTGTGGGGACATCTCATTGACATAATGCTTTCCCTAGCCCCTAACCCTAACCATCAAAAATGAATGCCTAACCCTGACCTTTACCCTTAACTTAACCATAACCTAATAGTAACCCTGACACTAAAACCACATTTTGAGTCTCAAAAATGCCGTCAAACTCATGGGGACCGGGATTTTGGTCCCCACAAGGGCTGTCGGTCCCCACGAGAATAGTAAACTTCCAATTTTTGTTCCCTCCAAAGATGTTAATACCCGTCCACACACACACACACACTGCTCCCAGCAGAGAAATAGCAGAGGTTCTGAGGTTACACATAGAAAATAACCTTCAGATTACACAAAGCCACAGGGGACATGACCACTTGGCTCCATTCAACCCCTCTTGCGTTGTGAAGCATCGAATACAGCAAAGGCATCTTCACTGTGTGCGTTTTCATTCTTGCCTCTCATGGCTCATCCACTCAAGCCAAGTGCAACAGATCCTCTTCATTCATTTCCTGCTAATGCTCTGCTCTTTTATGTGAACTTCCACAAGCAGGCTGAAGACGTGCGGAGGTAATAGCGGGATGGAAAACTGAGCATTGTCTCCTTAACAGAGCAGTGGCCACATGTATTTAGGTATTGGGCACTCTGTGTCAGTACTGAGACACCTCAGTGTCAATTATTCAGTTATTTTTTTAAACACCAACAAGCCTGCAAATAGATATTCTCTTCCAAAAATCTGCTATACTGTAACGCTGCGTTCTCCAGGCTGTCGCATGTAGCAAAATTAATATTCTCTGTGAATTTCAGTGACTGTTGTGCCCGGAACAAAAATGCACGCTCACAATGAACCAAGCGCACAAACAATGTCTCACTCCCTTGAGTGACTGAAACTCATCTGAGCTGATGAGCAGGTCAACAAGGCGTTGGAAGACAGCGAGGCCGCACAGCTTTCATTCATTGTAACAGCGCACGGCGCACATTCATTAAAAGGTGCCACCGGAGATTGTATTTGTATTTTATTTATATTTACACTAGGTCTGATCTGGATTTCTTTGATGAGGTCATCGATGACACATAGTGGAATGTTTCAATAGCTACTGAGGCAATTACTGTAGAGACACATTTTCATCTGGTGTCTGAGTGAGTTGTTCACTGTCCCATTTCCAGGTACTTCCTGTTTTATTTTGAAGAGTACGACCTGTAGTGGTATCAGGTACCGGTTCCCTGCTCTGTGACAGAAAGACCTGTGCACAGTGCAAACTTATTAGACTGCCACACATTGTACGATTTATGTCACAAGCTGCTCTAAATTAACAAAGCATCATTGAGAATTATTTATAACACTACATTACGTCAACTACAACTCAAGTTTTAGGTTTTCAATAACTATCGAACAGTTTACCAGTAATTTGCTTCGATCATTCATGTTGCTTTAAAGCCCCTTTTCCATTAGTACCTACTCTGATTGACTTGCCACTGTGTGCTATGGTTTTCAGGGTTTTCCATTAGATAATAGTACCTGGTACAAGATTGGTACCATTGGATAAAATAGTACCTGCTCGGCGGAGGTTCCAAGTGATGCGAGCAGGTACTAAAATGTGATGTCGTCAGACTGCGTGCCAACGATTGGCTGGTCGGGGCGTCACTCGAAGAGTCATGAAAGTGTCTCATTCACAAAAATCAAAGCCACCATTCTTGAATCCCGGCACCGAGACAAATAGATACAAAAAACAACGCCGTGGTCCCTGAGTCTGATGAAAAGCCACAGACCGACCAGCAGCTATACAGTTGCCTTGACATGCACCCTTGTTGTAGCGTTCACAGAACATACTAATTTAATCATGGGACGCTCGGACACATTACTTTAACAACAATCACTCACATTGGGTGAGTAGGTACTAATGAAAAAGGGGCTTTAGTGATCTCAAGCTTTTAATTTAGGTTTGTCGTGTCAAAATGTTCTTTTTTTAATCAGTTATTAGCAAATTCATTACATGAGCTGCACACGGGCTTTAGTGCTTACTGATAAACATTAGCAGCAGTGTGAACAAAGTAATCTATCAGCTAACATGTTAGCATAGTGTATTAGCAGACAGGTGCTGCGCATGAAAACACTGGCATGCTCTGCTGAGCTGTGGTCTCATGTCTACTTCAGAGCTTTTTTAAATAAAAGACTGGATAACTAGAATGGTTTCTTACTTGTTGGTCTTCATATCACAAGGGTAAAACATTGAATCTGACTTATTTGTCCAACAAAGTTGATGCAAGGTTTGTCTTTATTTCAGTTTTAGTTCACCAGTAAGTTAAAGCACATGGACCTCAACCTGGTTCCATGACCTTGTCCCTCAGATGAGGATGAAAAGAGGTTCAAATCCAACTGTCCAAAAGATCCCAACCACAATAATTTCTGAAATATCATTTTGATTCAAGTGTGCGGCTCTCATACCAGCCTGCAGCCAAATGCGCTCCAGGATGGTCCAAATGTAGGTGGGTCCCTGGCGACGGGTAGAGCTGAGGTCTGACACCTCGGACAGTGCCGCTTCTAGACGGGATAGTGCAATTGATGAAGGGCTCTGTGAACCTGAAGTAGGATAACAGGTAAAAAAATGGGAGTTGCAAATTATTCCTCATCTTGTACATTAAAACAACTAAATTTGTGATTTACAACTTGAACAATGAATATGCATATGTTAGCGTGGATGATAAGCACACAGAAACAGTATTTCCTTTTGTAGAGAAAAAAGTAAAATACTTCATAGCCAATAACTGTAATGTCCTGAATCCCTGAACACCAAATGTGCAGGTTGCAGATCCTGCTCTAAACACAGGTGTGAGTCACATCATTGATATTTAAACAGCACATCTGATTTCCGAAACTGGGTTGCAGACAGGCAAACAGGGCTTTTAATCCAGAATAGGTCAAAAGCCGGGGGATTTAAACTGACCTACAAATTCACCTTTCTCACTGCTATTTACCCAAAGCCATAGAGAGAGCAGGATGTGTTTAACTTAAACTAATCAATTCTGCATGTTGCAATCCAAATATGCACAGGGACATGTCCCCTCTAAAAGATTTGAGGCAGCGAGAGAACAGACCAGTGGAGTTGTCCTGGAAGTCAGGCAGGGTGAGGTGGATGGAGGGCTTCCTGCCACTGGGGCTGACCTCTGTCCTCTCAGGCATCGGTATACTGCTGCTGTCATCCGTCTCGCTGTAACACATCAGAGAGGACATCCACTTGTACTGTTTTTGTTTTCATCTCTGTGAGATTCCACCTGTGACAGAAATTAAAGATCAAGTCCATCTTATACAAATTGGTTGTAATACACATAATCTGTGTATTACAGCTCGCTAATAATGAAAAGAAAAAGCAAAGGTGGGGTGGTCATGGTCCTCTACCTGCTATTAGCATTTTGCTATGCTAAAAGTTAAGCTAATGCTAAAAAATATCATCACATAGCACAATGACACACTCTCAACATAAAGCCAGCATAAAGGACACAGGACACCGGGTTATGAATTATTATTTTTTTTTAATATATGTTAGAATTAGGCTAGGCTAGCATATTACATATTTAAACAATATTTTTCCTTAAATACAGTCTTTCAAAAATTGCATTTCTCATTTATGTGGGCAATCTTTGTGGAGCTTTAAAATCTGTTTGATGATCTATAATTGTGACAAATATGTAAAAAACTAATAAATCAGGAAGGAGGCAAGTACTTTGACAACATGTGTATTATCTAGTTTTGCCACTATACATTGTTAGTTCCAGTTAATTTTTATATTAAAGTTTATCAACTTCCTCAGTTCTTTCTTTCTGCATCTTTTCTTTGCATTATGTTAGAAAGAGACGTCATCAGAAACACAGCAAAGACAAAAAAGCCAATGAAACATGAGCTAGGGAGCTAACTGTGAAGTAATGCTAATGCATGCTTGCAGATGTTCACAGTGTAACCAGTGTGATGTCGAGCATTATACTTAATATCGTAGCAGAAACTGCACTTCCTGAAGTTCCAGCATGCCATTTATTCAAGTGGTCTGCAGGGATGAGCCATCAGAGACCAGAGACATCAAATTGGCACTCTTGACTGAGCCATTAGTGAAGCCTCAGGTTTGTGGATGCATAGTACAACATACAAGGGAAAAAGATATTTTAAACCTTATTTATGGGAAAAGTCATAAAATGTGAAGCAGTTTTTAATGAGGTTCAACTGGTGAGTCAATAGATGTAGTTTTTTAAACTCTGAAATTAATAAAATGACCTTTATAGCCTTTCTTCCAATTCATTTAAATAGAGATTTCAAAAATAAATTTCAAAAAATACCTACTGGCGTTACCCACACATGTCTACAAGGAGTTTAGTGTAGAAGCTGTGACTGAGAGTCAGTCATCAAACTTTTAGTCATCATCAGCAAATTTATGGGCAAGTCTGAGTCATTGAAGTTGACGTCTCCAATGCACTGGTTGCAATGATTATTACCTGATGTAAACTATGGAACTTCTAAAAAGCAGTGACATTCTAATATGTCTAACATTTAGTAGTTATTATTAGGTATAATTTTGTTTGTTTTAATACATCAATAGAGTCTATGCTTTAACTTAGTGTTCCACTTTTTGTCCAAATGTTGGTAAGGCAAGCGGGCTGGACAATCATTGGTATCAATTCATGCTCCAGGAGCTGCCTGCATACTCTCATTACATGAGGCCAGGAATTTTTATGCACCAAAAGGAACCCAGGACCCCACCACACCAGCACAGGATCTGACCAGGGCCAACCATTTTTATCCCAGTATCTAATGGCAGTCAGGGTTCTGTTGCCTACCCTGTAGAGTCTGTCTCTCTCCTTGGATATGCCTCTACAAACCTTCACTGACCCACCACCAAACCAGTCATGGTGAATGACGTTACAGGCAGCATAATGTTCTCCTTGACTTCTCCAGGCCCTTTCACATCTGTCACATGTGCTCAGGGTGAACCTGCTCTCATCTTGTGAGAAGCGCAGGGTGCAACTGGTGGCAGTAGCAACTGCCAAGTCTGGTATTCTATGGCAATTCGCAATCACAGACATCCAGTAGCACAGACATCCAGACATTTTGTAGCTCTGGTGGAGCCCATCCTATTCTTCCCTGCATTAAAGAGCCGATGCCAGTCCTGCTGATGGTGTAAGGACCCCCTGTGGCCCTGAACAGCTGTCCTGGAATCTTCTCCATGGTCTTGATAGCTCTTGAGCAATGACATGAAGCAACTAAAACTGATTAAGGACTCCTTTCTGCTTCTGAGCTGACCAGAACAATATCACAGAAGTTTATCTGACTTCACACGAGTGAAAATGGTCAGAGTGTATATTTGTTTTTCATCCTTCTAGCTCCCTTCAAGAAATATGTGAAAATAAAGAGTTAGCTGGAATTTTTTTGCAAAAGAAAATACACATTCCACATCTGTAATTGTTCTACCAGGCTTCATTTACAAATGAATACAATTTTTTATTTGGTATTGGGAGTGCCTTTAGTGTTCAGTTATAATGAAAGATAATAAAGAGCTTTGCTGTATGTCAGATCTGGTATTCAAAACATGAAAAAGGTCAACATCTCGAAACCACTCAGGTCACAGGTAGAACATCCTATTAGAAAATGCATTAATGATTTTGGTCCCCACAAGGGCTTTCGGTCCCCACGAGAATAGTAAACTTCCAATTTTTGGTCCCCACAAAGATAGTAATACCTGTCCACACACGCACACAGTACTGATCATACTGTGACAAAATT
>VUQR01013386.1:40759-55198 GCA_015108515.1 Hemichromis elongatus | reverse complement strand
CCCCCCCTCACACACACACACACACACACACACACACACACACACACACACACACACACACACACACACACACACACACACACACAAACTGAATAACACAGCAGCAGAGAAAGCCGCCCCCTCCCAGCCTCATCATGCACAGCAGCACAGAAACTAAGGTAATGCACATTTTGCAGTGCACGATAAACAAAGTAGCACCAATGCTTATCTCTCATGTGCATGCTCACCTGGAGCGGCTGACATCATAGCGGCTTTGCCAGTGTTGCAACATCTCCTCACAGGTATGCAGGGCTGCAGCCGGGCCAAGCAACACCTCTTCAAGCTTTACCTTTGTGAACAGCAAACTGGAACAAGAAAAAGCCACATCGTATTTTTTGTTTAAATTTGAACAGTTTTGCAAAGTATTATAATCAGAACATCTGTTCATATAAGATTAAATCATGTGCACATTAAACTACAAACTGAGTGCATGAGATTGAGAGCTTTGAAATCCCAGAACCAGTTCTTATTGTTACATAAAAGATTGGATGAGATGTAAAAGCTACCAGCTATTATCCCCTGCAACAGACTTTAACCTTATTTGGTTATAAGAGTTAGAAAACACATCACAAGACATACATTTGCATGCAAGCATACAGTTATGTGATTGGGTGTTTGTGCTAGTGCAGGAGCTGGAAGCTTACAGTCTGTAAACATATTGCATGTAGAATAATGCACATATGGATCAACAGAAGCAGAGAGAGTAAAGATAGTCATCAACAACAACTTCTAAGAGTTGTCTGTGTGTTTGTGTGTGTTGAGAGGCTGAGGAGAGGAGGCTGTAGAGTGTTTCCGCTCGGCCCTTTTAGTTGAAGACAACTGGTTAAGTGATGTGGGAGTCTCTAATGTGAATGTGTGTATGTCTGCGTGTGTGTTTGTGAGTATGTGTGTGTGTATGTGTGTAGTAATTGCCAGAAGGGGCTCTCGGAGGATGGGGGTCTGTCATGGGCATCACTCATCCACGAGTGTGAGGAAGGAGAGCGGGAAAGAGGCAGAGAGACTATGGTGTTTGCCACATCTGACGCCAAGCTGTCCACTGCCTCTGTTGAAGGCTCCTCCAATTATTCTGTGCTCTCCTGTCAAGGGGGCCGGGTGGGGGGGTGAGGCGGTGGGATGAGAAAAGATGGCTGAAGTGATGGAGGGAAGGTGAGGATCAATGGCTGAGTGAAAGGAGTTCGCGTCAGGGGAGAAAACTCTTTTTGAAATGCGCCTCGTTACTGACTCACGGGTCGGTGCACGACTGGGAGAAGGGGAGTGTGTGCGGAGGGTGTAAAGCGATGATGGAGGGATTTTTGAAAAGAAAAAAAAAATTGAAAATGTACGAGTGTGGGAGGAACGGGGTTGGATTTGCTGACATGCAGATGACAAGTGCTGCTGAGGGACGCTGAGTTAAGGATACGCCTGCCAGTAGGAGTCCACCAGAGTGTGTACATGTGATTGTGTATATCTCTCTAGACTTCCCATTACTGGTGTGACAAGGCGTTTAGAAGCTTTGTGATGATGTAAACCCATCTAAGTGTTAAGATGTGACAAAGTGTGC
This sequence comes from Hemichromis elongatus, assembly GCA_015108515.1. Lineage (NCBI taxonomy): Eukaryota > Metazoa > Chordata > Actinopteri > Cichliformes > Cichlidae > Hemichromis > Hemichromis elongatus. The sequence goes on along the minus strand of VUQR01013386.1, from coordinate 53,619 downwards.
GTGTGTGTGGGTGTATCTCACGTGAAAAAAGAACCAACTTTCTCTTCATAACCTGGAAGTTTGTAATATTCTAATAAAGCTGTTTACACAGCACAGGAGTTTCAAATGAGTATGTAAAACTTATAATGTGTAATGTTTGTACAACAAATACCGTTTCATACTCATTCACAGATAAATTACAGTAATCTAACATTTTTTTCCAGTCAATGTCAACTTGTTATTAATGAAATCCACCCCTTTATGATGGTTTCAAAATAAGAGCCTGCAAAAGAAATACATTTGCAAAGTTTTTCTGAAACTGAAAGAAAACTAGTGCTTTGAAAACAGCACTAGCTGTTGTTCTGAACGCCTTGTTTAATTCAATAAAATTCAAGTAATTGTTCATTGTGTACACTCGCTGACCACTCTCTAATCAGCCATGACGTGGTCAAGATGACCGTCTAAAGCTCAAACTGAGAGGGGAAGAAAGGGAACTTTAAATGTGGCATGATTGTTGGTGCCAGACGGGTAGGTCTTGAGTATTTCAGGAACTGCTGATCTATTGGGATTTTCCCACACAACCATCTCCAAGCCTTACGGAAATGGTGAAAATGCCTTGTTGATAATAGCGATCAAAGGAAAGATTTACCAAGGCATACATAAGAGCATCTCTGAACACACAAGAGATCAAACCTTGAAGCAGATGGACTACAGCAGCAGAAGACCACGCTGAGTACCACTCCTGTCCGCTGAGGCTACAATATACACGGGTTCACCTAAACTGGACCACAGAGGACTGGAAAAATGTTCCTCTGCTGCAACATTATAATAGTAGGGTCAGAATTTGGCCTAAACAACATGAAAACATGGATACAATATGATCATATGAATGATAAAACTAAAAGTCTTTTGCTGCTTTAAAATCCTGCATCTTCTAGAACATTAAAAGGACTTGTTCATATATTGTTTGGGTTTTCTCATTAACCCAAGAATTTTCCCCCACGTTTAAGTGTTTTTGATCTAATATTCACACTGCGATGATTGCATCAGGAGCAACTCAGCGTTAAGTATCTTGTTCAAGAACACGTTGGCATGCAGACTAGAACAACCAGGGATTAAACCTACAACTCTCAAACTAGTAGATACCTTGCTCCACCTCTGGAGCCAAAGCTACCCATAGCTGCGAGTGTTCCTCTGGATAAACACTATGAGTTCTGCTCTTGGGTTCCCATTATGTGTGTGCTCTGTACAGATGTTGTCGGGTGCAATTTTGCATCGAGAAAAATATTTTGGGGACACACCTCACTCCCCTCATGCAATATGGCAAATACACCATCCCGATTTGCTGTCTATTTTGTCTATTTAAGCTGTATATTACCCATCTCTCCCTCTGATATGCCAATGCTGCTACTGCACTGTATCCCTGCTTGCTCATTCAACCCATTCACCACCCCGACATCCACCTATAGGCTTCATGGCTAGTTTAGGCCTTCATCATTTCCCTAGATGCCAATCTCTAACTACTGTATTTTTCAGACTATAAGGCGCACTTAAAATCCATTGCGCCTTATGTATGAAATCTGGTTATGCTTACTGACCTCAAACCGATTTTATGTTGTACACGGCGCTCAAAAATCTGTCAAAAAATGTTTTAGTACGACTTTGGTAAGCTACGAAGTCGCACCGCTTGATGGATTGTCGGAGCATTACGGCTACCGTATTGTGTGTGTATAAGGACCCCAAAATCTCACCTTTTAAGACACATGCTTACGAAGCGGATTTCAAAGTCAAGGCTATCAGTCACACAGTAGACCATGAGAATAGAACAGCTGTGAGAGAATTCAACATCAATGGTACAGAAGTGGAGGAATCAAGAAGAATGAGTTGAGTAAAGTTTGACTTATCTGACTGTTTGGTTTCGCATAATGCGCCTTATAATCCGGTGTGCTTTATGGTCCGAAAAATACAGTATATTCTGCTACTGTAACAAACACAAGTTTTCTAACCTCTGGTACGTTTTTAAAGGCTTTTGAGTAAAGCTTATACTCAATTATTCTCATTACTTGCATCTTTTATGCATAAATATTGTCCTTATTTAGTAGTATATTCTAATTGGTTTTTCTTGATGACGTTTGACAAAATAATTTATACCTTCAAAATAAAAGCTTAAAAGTAATGTGTTTTGCCCTATCAGGGCATTGTCTTGTAACAATCACAAAACGGGGGATATCGGGATATGAAATTAGGAAAAAATCTCACCATCACTGATATTGGGCTTCGAATGTAACATTAACAATACAATCAGGCATTCATTCTACAGCATATATTTGCACGATTAATTCACTGTGAACATAAAAAAAGAAATACCAAACTGATCTAAGTCATCCAAGGATAGAGCCTTTTCCTCTATTACAATCAGTGCTCTCCCTCACAGCTCCACAACAGACAGATTTCATCAAGATTACAACATTCAAAACTGCACATGAAATTACAAAGGCTGTCATTTCCAGCCTCCTGGGAGTGAGCCTGGTGTGTGCAGAGTGGAGTGTTTGAGGATGCATAGCAGTGTAGCTCAGAGTAAGGGCTCAGTGATGGCTGGCTAAGAGCAGTGAGCGCCAGCGTAAACTCCAAATAAAAATAGCTAATAATGTTCCTTAGAAAAAGTGGTACAGTATTACTCATTCTGCACTCCCACAGATCAGAGTGCGGATACTCTACAGGCAGATGGGTGCATGCACACACAGAAAAGTGCACGTGTGTGCCACACTCGAGTATATAATGAGTACACAGATATACAGTATGCACATCCATAGAGAATAACACGCAAGACCATGGGCAGACATGCTTGCTCAGAGCACACAGTAATCCAGGCCTGTGCAGGCTAACACATGCTTTTGCAGAATCACACACACACACACACACACACAGCAGTGCACGCTCCTGCTGCAACATCCCGTTAGATGAATGCAGAATCAAAGGCTGGGATTAATCATTCTCTTTAGTACAAACTGTGAGACCACAATCACTGTCTGTACTCCTCTCTCTCTCTCTCTCTCTCTCTCTCTCTCTCTCTCTCTCTCTCTCTCTCATATACACACACATACCCCCCCCCCTCCCCGCCCCTGTATTGCCTCAGCTCTCTCAATCTGTAGCAGAATCCCATTTCACATTGAAATGCATGCCTTTTTACTGAGTGATTAAAATTTCAAAGAAAAGGGAGAAATGGAGACGGAAAGATTAAAAAACATGTGAGACAAGAAAAGGAAGAGAAAGAAAGAAGGAGATAGGATGAGATGGAGAGAGAGAGAAGCCGACAGAAGCCGGGGGTAGAGGATGTGGGAGAAAAAAGAGGAAGGAGAAATTGTGTATGCTACAGTGAGCTGACAGTTTGCTGTGGTGCAGAGAGGCAGTGGCAAACAAGAATCACACACATGCATGCACACATGCAGTGACACACAAACATGCGTGAGCAAGATTCCGATCTCAAACACACGGCCGCATCCTCTTCGCCCCCTCCACAGCAGACAAGTGCACACACAAAACACACATATGCACGACTGTCGCGGAATGCGAGCTTTGATCTCTGATGTTCGCTCACGTACTTAAAGCAAATGATATTCAATGAGCTCGTTACTGAGAAAACACATCCTTTCACACCAACTCTCTGGATCTGTTATTCTCTGACTCTAAGGTGTGCAACTAGGCCTCAGTCCAGATGGTCCAAAATGTTCTAGGATGGATTTAGGACCATGTTAGTGTTTGCAGTGGCTGATTGCATTACTTCATGTACTGCCATCATCAATGCAGGTTCAGTGATACAGTGTTTAGAAAACAAGATGCTTATAATATTTGAATATTCTTCTCTGTCTGCATGGAAACAAGCATAGTCTGTTAGCTCAGGTGGAGACAATGATGCATTATTATATAAATTTGAGGTTTAACTCTGGTGTGCCTATTTAAAACCTGAGATGGCTCAGTCAGTGAGCTAAAAGGCCAACTTTATAAACAGATGAGTTTCTGTCTAACTACCGCCACACAGTCACACAACAGAATCATCTGCATAGAAATGTAGTTAACTTTTTTAAGGAAATGCAATTCTTGCTTACACATAAACACACAACTCAATCACAGCACAATGTTACAACTTGCTAGCAATATAGCTAACACTGAAACTAATTTTATCAGGCTTTCCTCACTAATTTATTGTGTAAAGGCCAGCTGGCTAAGGGTGAGAAAGATAGTGAAAAAGAAAGAAGGAAATGTGAAATTACAAGGTTGCCATTATGTCATACATTGAATTTTGAATAGTGAAAATTGTCTGACTGAGGTAGATACGTCTTCTGGCTCTGTTTTTGTTCTCCGCTTACTTCAGTTTAAGCTGACAAACGCTCCACTTCATTTGACTGGCCCTATATACATCACTTAAAAAAATCTAAAAACAGCTGCTTCGAATAAAAACAGGGTAAGAGAGAGCACATCAAGAAGCCAATTAGTTGCTAGCTGCTACTGCTGCTAAAACAGCTGCTAAGTGAGCAGCTGAGGGAGATGCAGAAGGGAACACACTGACACTGGAAAATCTTTCAATATAAAGCTGAAGCAAAAAAAAAACAAATTCACCAGTGCCCTGCTCATAACTTTATCTGTGTAATCAAATTTACTCCAGCTATCACTTTAGCTGTAGTGTTTTATATGCTATTATGCACTTCATAATTATTGATTGGCTAATAGTTTGCGCTTAAGCAAGTAGAGCCAGAATATGATTTCATGCCTATCCACATCGCTAATGTATGCCTCTCTCCACTAATCTGATGGCTTAGTTTCAATATGTGTTACTGACTTGATAGTTAAATTATTACTAGTATTACAGATGAATAAATCTTACAGGTATTAATAAATAATACATCTGGTAAACCTCCATTAATGATTCATTTGTTACTTTCAGCAAACTACCAATAAAAAGATCTGTTTCCTTTTTTCTTTCTTTTTTTTCTGACTCAGTGTCTTGGTAGTGATCCGTATAAACAGTTTGGAAACAACACCCGATGCTGCCTGCTCTATCCATATGACCTCATGGTTACCGGGGCGATGGGGATTCCTGGCGCAGAGAGTGATGCGATTGGCTGAGCCCGGAAAAGCGCTCTTAAATGGGTCAAAGCAGTCAAGTGTCTCTATGAAGGAGGTGTGTGATTGTGCATCGAGACAGTGAGAGAACGCATGTGAGCTACCCACTGTACCTACAGTACGGATGGGTAAATCAATTCTGTGATCATCAGTGTCTTTCCTGGATCCTCCTGCTCTGCGTGTTTTTCTCCTTCCGTCGGGCTCTTGCATCCTTCCCTCCTTTCACCGTTTGATCAATTTTGTTGTTGTTTTTTTTTTCTGCATTTCCTCTCCCTCCTGATCTATGGATGCACCCCATCTGTCTGCTGTGCGACCGTGGAGGCCAACACTGACCCCAAATGGCTGTACTCTGTAATGCTTGACTGGGCTTTGAAATAGAGAGAAAACACATCAGAAAGATGATGCAACATGCTTCCGAATTATTGTTAGTGTGAAATAACTGCCCTTGACAGTTAATGCTGTCTATGTCAGATACAACAGAGCTTTTTCCACTGCTAATGAGCATGTTTTTTTAGATGTTTTTGTGCCAGATGACTAGAATTATGTGAGTAAAATACTGCTAGGAAAGAAACTAGAGCTGTGGGCTCATGTTGATCAAGCCAATCAAACCGGATTGTAATTCAAAATCTTTTTTATCACTTTCTCATGCTTATGATCTTGAGTGTTTTGCCTACTACTAAGCCTTCATAGATACTTTATCTATTAACTGTGGTATACTTTACGAGTCTTGGTCCAATATGATTTGTACAAAGGTATGGAAATGGTTAGAAATACCAGCCCTGAAGCCAAAGGTCAAAGGTTCAAGCCCTTAAACCTGCAACATGTCCTTTCACATCACTACATTCCTCCATTCCCAAAATGACTTCACTTTAATTGTCAAAGTGTGTGTGCTTAGTGTAGCGGACAGTTGGGTTTATGTGTTAGGACGTCTCCGCTCAGCCAGGACAGAAGCACTTAGGTCTGGGTCAGAGCTGCAGTGTTAAAAGGGTAAGGGTGTATGAGGGGCATCGGTACCGCAATGCAGACTTCCACTCTGGCACGTCTAAATAAGGCTTCAAGTGTGTGTGTGTGTGGCCTCTAGTGTAGTGGAGCAGACACCCTATCCCTACGGAGAGGACTGGTGTTAGGATAGAACCTGGCTGCACCACTCCCTGGAGCTGCTCTTACACACACACACACTTAAAAAACAATCTACAAAGTGTTAGAAGTACAGTGATCGATTGAGTTATCCTCAGTCCACCAACATTTTCTGTTGCACGTTTTGTGTGTGTGTGTGTGTGTGTGTGTGGGATGGTGTAGCAGGTTTTACTTGAAGTTGTCAGGGTGCTGGCTGAGGGCCAGAGTAAGGGTGTCCAGAGCATGACGGTGGTGTTTCTGGGCACTGAGCAGCAGGGTGAGCAGGTGGAGGGAGTGTAAGTCATCCCCACGGAGAGATAAAGCTGCCTGAAGGGGCTCCATAGCTGCTGATACCTGCCAGATAAACACCAAATTTTTCAAAAAGAAAAAGAAAAAAACAAGTTTGTCGAAAAAGAAAAAAAAGCTTCAGTATTGAGTCCATTGGCTTGCTTTTACCTGGCGTACGATGGCCAGCTGCAGAGCCAGGTACATGGCAATCTGCGCATCCTGAGGGTCCAGTGAATGAGCTCTGTAGCGAGAAGACAAATGTGAGGGTGGACTGCTGAGTTGTGTGGCTCGCTTGAGTGGCTGAAACACGTGATGGAGAATGAAACAAGCCTGGCTTACTTTTTCAAAGCATTTAGTGCCTTTTTGTTGAAGTCGTTTCGGTCTGTGGTCAAAGAAGCTGCAGGAAAAATGGGAGATTTACAATTTCAGATAACAATAAAAGCTGATGATGCACCATGGTTCAAGCAAGTTCGAAAAAACGAGTTGGAATAAGGGGCGGGTCTATAAAGGACTGTGTCTTGACAATTGGCTTACACAGTCCTGAGACGCTCATTGTTCAAGAGTTTCTTTGTAAGGGGCTTAATATCATTGTTAATGTTGTCTAAACTATTTCCAATTAGCAAGATATAAGATTTACACTTTGGGAACAGCCCAAACTCATGACAAGGTTTTTCTAGCTGTCTGCCTTCACTTACACTTCAGTTTTGCATTATGCTGACTGATGCTCAGGCTTTAAATTACTCCAACGCTACATTTCGTATGAAGTCAATGAGACTTAGTCATCTCATGGCACAGCTCAGGCTGTGGACATAGTTTCCCTTTTTTAATAAAGTAAGACCTAGTTAACACTTGTCGACTAGGCTACTTCCTATTGGTAGCAGACAGGATTTAAACTGTGTCCACTGGAAATCAAGGAAACCCAACATCAGCCCTGAACTCATTACAAGGATTTGTAGCTGGCTGCCTTCTGCTTTGCATGACCACAAACTGCTGCTTTTCTCAGAGAAATCCAAACAAATGACCAGTGCTATTGTTTTCATTTTGAACAGGATATTCTCCATATATGTGTATATTTTTTTCAGATTGTGTGATTAGATTTACCATCAGAGGCCTGCAGACTGCAGCAGAGTCCCAGAGCCAGGTAGGCTTTAGGCAGAAATTCTCCTGCTTCCTCCCCCATAGACACCACACTCTGGGACAGAGCCTCTGCCTCCTTGATCTGGATACACACATAAACACATTAACCTCTGAGGGATGTTAGCTGAAATGAATATGCAGCAGAGGGATGAGGAAAAACACTCAAGTTAAATCACTTTTTGGTGCAACAATAAGCTACATGGAGATTGGGCTGTTCGAAGCATCGCGCAGACTGTCTCTTTGTCTTCGATCTCTTTGCGTAATCCCCAGCTGACTATGTGATGTGGAGATCAGTGCTCTGTAGAAGCCATGCCATCTGTTACAGTCGACTCGACTTCTTGTTCTTTTTGTGGCTGAGGATAGCTCTTTGAGACTCTGGTTGTGAGGCTGGGATCAATCACATGCCTCCCTTGTGGGAGCATTGGTGGATAAAACTGATAACTTCTGACATTAAAAAAAAAATCTATATTTGTTGGGTGAATTGTGAGGTACTGTAATGTGAGCTGAAAACTTTGCCAGCCTGTCCAGCAAAATGTGTCGGAGATGCAGCGGGGAGGGATGTGAGTTTAGTGCGAGGACAGTCCGAACAGATTTGCTTGAAGGACAGCGCAGAGTTTGCTGAAGGACACACGCGCTCGCCCACACACGCAGCAGTAGACTGCAGGCGGTGCGTGGCTCAGCCGAGCCGGGGTGCTCTGAGCTGAGGAAAAAGTGTGTCACTCTGTGTGAGGTACGGCTGGTGGCGGGCGGGCAGGTGGGTAGATGGGCGTGGGTGGAGGTGGGGGGATAATGCCTTTGACAGCACACCAGTGCAACAGCAAGCAAACTGCTCTGACATCCTCCCTCCGCTTCACGTCCTCGTCCTCCCTTCATCCTCCTCCTCCTCCTCTGTTCTCTCTCTCCGTTTCTCTGAATCCAGCCCTCACTCGTTTAAAGCCTGCACACAATAGACCAGCCATTTACACGCGGACCCTCTCTGTGCACGTTTTAGGAAGATTATGTTTTTGTTTTTTTTCTTTCTCCTCCCCTTGAATAGTGTGGAAAAAGAACACGTCGCCATTGTCGGTCGAAAACCTTGAATCTGCAAAAAACTGCTCTTCAGGAATTTAGAAAAGCAGCTTTACATGCGAGATCAAGAGTCCCACAGGGATTTCATATTTTTCATATATATCTATAAGAAACCTATGAAAACCCCACAAAAAGAGCAATAAACATTGGCTAAATATCAGCCCAGACTGTCCAGTGGAGCTGATGGTGGATAACTGTGGCACATTTATGTAATGCCACACTGCACTACGACCATAGTGTCCCATTGTGATTAAGGCTGTAAGCTCCTTAGTGTTTCCAGCTTGCCATGATCTCCAGCCACTGACAGATGTGCTCTCTCCATTTGCCTCTGTTAGCTCCACTTTTCTAATCTCACTTTCTCTCTCCAACTCCCTCTCTCCCTCTACACTAAATACCACTGTTGGTGTTATTTTCTTTCTCCTGCTGAGATCATGAACTGAAGGAGTATCCAAGCTGGCCTGGGATTCACACTAGTAGTGTGTAACTGCCTGACTGACCCCAGCATCAATGGTGATGTTGTTTTACAACTTTTGATCAGCACATTAGATGCACTATGCAATTCTGTGATTCGATTTTATGTTATTTTCTTGTAAGTACTAGCTGAAGCTGAGCATGTGCATGAAAATTGCTTCCATAGGAATTAAGAAGGTGAGTAGCAGCCAGGTGGTGCTAACCAAATGCACTTGATGAACTGATCATCAGCAAGTCATCTGATCATCTCTCAACACAAAGCTACAATGTTCCCAAGACGGAAAAAAACTGCAAAAATCAAAATCCCAACAGCTAATCTCAGACTCTACAGACCTCAGCCATCATGTTAAATGTTCAAATTCATGACAGTACATTTAGAGACTGAAGAGCATGGTTTGTTTGAAGGACTGCCAATTGGGTCGAGTGATGTTTTTGCAACAAAGCTAGAGCTCAGCAGCAAAAAAAACTAACCACAAAAAGTCATTTTATCCCAATAATCTACTAACTACTCAAACCTTTTGGTAGCACTAAGCCATTAGGGTGTTGCAAGCATCTTACTAAGGATGTAGAAATGTTTTTAACTGTGCATTGGAAAACTATAAAATGATATGAAATTGCTTCTAATTCACACTTTCCAAAATGGCATTACGAAACGTCAGTTAAGGACAACCGTGAAAAGAAAGACAAGCTCTGGAAGAACAAATTTATATGCCTGCTGGATAGAAAGGCATAGCAGAACCCCCATATGACTCCAAATTAGCTAAAAGAAGGTTTAACTGACATGAGCATGGTAGTGCACCGTTTCACAATGCAGCTCTTACGCACAAACACACAAACAAGAGACGCAAGCTTAAGTTTTCCAACTAGTCCCTATAGATTTCAGACGTGAACATCAGTAAAAATTTGGGAGATCTTAAACAAGACTGTGCTTGCACTATGAAATATATTTATATATATATATATAAAATACATTTATATTCTGCACTATAACGCGCACTTAAAATCCTTTCATTTTCTCAAAAATCGACAGTGGTGCGTCTCATGTATGAATTCTGGTTGTGCTTACTGACCTCAAACCGATTTCATGTGGTACACTGCGCTCAAAAATCTGTCAAAAATGTATAATATGGCTTTGGTAAGCTACGAAACCGCACCGCTTGATGGATTTTTACGCTACCGTAGTACAGAGCCTCACGGAGCAACCTGGGTCCAAACCTCAGTTCCCAAAGTCAAAAGAATACTGAGGCATACTGAGAGTTAAAAACTATCTAAATTCTTTCATCTTTAATAAAATAGTCAGTGTTGCTGCTTTACCAGGCTTAATAATTACATTTAACATCCAGGCATCCATCAAAACAGAATTTATTAAATTTAATGGCGTTAGACGTTAGCAGGAAGTTTGCGGAAGTTAGCTCGCTAAATACCTAAACATGATATACTAGGTTCTGACTGAGAGATTTCTGAAAAAAATAATATGTACAGCTCTGCTATGACTTCAAACAAAAATGATGACAGAAAACTAAATAGCAGTGACGTTTGTAGGGTTACTGAAGTTGGACTAGCTAGTATAATGCTGTGCTGCATGATTGCTAGCGACACAGCTATGCTAGCATAACATAAAGCATAACACAGTGAAGCTGGAGGATGAATGCTAACTTTATTTTCACTCGATGAAAGTTAACATGAGGGTTCCTGATGGTTTTTGACAAATGCAACCGCATGGCAGGATGCTGTAAACGGACCAAACTTCAGTCAGGAGAAGAACTGAGATAATCCATCCACAATACAAGGTAAGTCATTAATATACTGCAACAACATTGGAATAGAGCAGCTGCGACATTAATGAATCAATGTTATGGAAGTGGACGAAGCAAGAAGAATAAGTTGAGCAAAGTTTGACTTATCTGACTGTTTTGTTTCGCTTAATGCGCCTTATAATCAGGCGCACCTTATGTATGAAAACAGACCCGTTCATCAACAGTGCATCTTATAATCTGGTGCGCCTTATGGCCTGAAAAATACAGTGTATATACATACACTAAGATTTGTGTCCCAGATTGTTTCACTTTAAAAAACCAATGATCTATATCATTTGCTTGTGGCTTCCCACACTTTTGCATATTGTTTTGCAGGCTGGTTGTGTGACAAGCCTTTCATGCTGTCAGCATCTCTGTCAGTTATTAGCATTCAAATGATCAAGAAATAAAACGCAATCATGCTAGCTGCTCCTTGCCTTGAGCTAAATGCTAATACCAGACTGCTAATATACTCACCATGACAGTACTAACGAGCAGATGTTACCATGTTAAGTAAATGTTAAGCTGTGAGGGCAGATGCAGGGCTGAGTGTATGACTTCATCGAAAAGAGATAATTAGTATGTATGAATGTGATTGCTAAATTCATTTTAAGAAGAGACATGAAAGTCATGTAGAGCTGTTGTTATGTGGCAAACACAGATGCTTCATTATGGCAAAAATAACAATAATAATCACATTTATTTTGGTGAATACGCTTAATTTTTAAGTCCAAATAATAATCCTTTTTCCACCGTGCTTGACAGGTGATATGAGGTGCTGTTGGCTAAACATGGTGCTGTGTAAAATGGCTAAACACATCTACCTTGTACAAAAGACTTGTGTTCCAGAAGTCGTGTGGTTTGTCCAGATGCAACACTAAGCTGAGCTGTGCTGCCATGTCATGTAATCCACATCAGCAAAACCTGATTAATGATGTTGGCAATTTTTTTTAATTTTTTTTTTTGTGGCGGGGTTGCAATTTCTCTGCATTTTCCTCCTTGGTATTGTGTTAACACACACCTAAATGGGCCACACCAGCACACTTGCTGATGATCAATTAATCTTCATTTGATTAGCAGCACTTGGCTGCTAATGACCCTCTTAATTCCTATGGATGCAATATGGTTGTACTTGGTTTTTTACTTAGTTTGCTGCTTTTTAATTTTGCATTGGTTTTGATATATAGCGTGGTGTAGTCATGTTTTATTTTTATTGTCATGTTCAGACATGATCTGCAAAATAAAGATCAAAAAGTAGGACCGAAATGAGAGAAAAGTCAATCTATCAATTAACTAGTCATACTTTGTGTTTCATCGATGCTAATTTCTTTTAATGTTTATGTTGGAAATCCCAGATACACCCCAAGAGGATGTATGAGGATATATTTGCTACTCTGTATCTCTGTGTCACTTCTCTGTAGTTAGGTAGTGCAGGAAATTCCAGCACATGGCAAAACAGACAAGGAAAACAGCTCCACCTACAGAAATGTATACATAGAAAATTTACACCACAGCATGAATGCCTGGAAAATTTAGTCTAAACATCGCAGCAAAAATCAAAGAATTTTTTTTTTAAATACAGTAACTATATTCAATAATAATTATTATATAACTCTTTAAGTCTTACAGATTTGACCCTAAAAGTACATGTCATGCCAACAAAGGAAATCATCAGAATTCTAATCAAAGCATTTTCAACCATTTTTAAAGTTTTTTTTAAATTGCTTAATTCAACATTCAACACAAACATCGAATATATTTTTTCATCAACTAATCAGAACAATGCATAGACATCTGTTAAGTAAAGCTCTTCGCCCGAACGATCTGCAAAAGGCCAAATTAGCCAGAATAGTTTGAGAGTATTTAAGCTGATGTTTATGCTCC
>VUQR01013386.1:29654-40739 GCA_015108515.1 Hemichromis elongatus | reverse complement strand
GATTGTTTTTCCCCCCCCCCCCCCTTTTTTTTGCAAGTAGATGTTATGTGTGTAATTACCCAGTGCAGCTGATCAATGCAGACTTTAGCAGCCAACAGAGGCAACGACGGGTTTTCTGGTCTCATCCTGGCACACTCTTTAAATACAGATACAGCACCAACCCCCTGAAACGCACACATACACATACACAGAAATGTCAATGACAAATTGTGATTAATGAGCAAACAGCAGCCACTTATCATGGAGCCACAGATGACATGGATCGCGTTTGAGCGACTGTATCAAACATACATCAACTGTCCTTACACAGCCCTAATAGATCCATTTAGACACACGGTCACTTAATACATGTAGGTCAATCATTAATGGACCACGTGCACGTGCACATGCGTGAGCACATGTGCGCGTGCACGCCGGCGGCCCTAAATAGAAGCAGATCCGACAACACTGAGGCGGTCCCTCTCCTTCTAGGGAGCAGCCTATTTCTAGAGTTCACCATTGATCTGCAGTCATTTTATCATGCAATCCTCATCAATTTTTCTGTCACACACGTGGCTCTGCGCACACACACATGTTGACACAGACACATAGAAACTGAAAGAGCACTGTGAGGTATTCTGTGGACATCCATTTAAAAAATGGCTATGAATACCTAGATAGATAGAGTAGATAGAAAGAAGATGGATATGTCCTTTGGGTGTGGCGTGGTGTTTGATTTAAATGGAGATATGAGCTCACTTTCCGGGCAGCCATGAGTGACAGTCCCAGCTGGTGCCACAGGTGAAACTCGTTGAATGAAAACTTCATGGCTCGTTCCAGACACTGCGAGGAGAAATGCAAATACACAAACATGTCTAAGTTATAAAACTTTGTGCAAGTAGGATGTACCAATACGAGCGGAGAGTTCGGTCTGGACATTAAATGCATGTACTGTGTTTTCCTTTACAGTCACAAAACTGAATGGCCACTGTTCGCAGACACAAATCCTCTCGCTCAAAATCGATTGTCAGTCAGCGCCCACCACCCACTCTGCGCTGTTTCAGTACATAATGATGTGAGTGATGTGTGTGTGGACAAGCACAGGATGGCGTGGAGCTCCGCTCAGTCAGATGTTGTCAGTCATGCAGGAGCGAGCTAAATCAAGAAAAAAGGTCTGCCAAGTAGTAGGATTAAATAATGTGCACTTATTAGAAAGGCTGCACACAAAGTAACATGCAGACAAAGATGCCATGCTGAATAGAGCAAAGGCACACAATACCAACCTCTGTAGGATTTAATTGAATAAAAGAGTGTGGAATATGTAGCTAATTGTAGACCTGAATGGGCTCTGTATTTTCTAACATGAACTGAAGCGTGTAAGAAATGTAATGGTTCACTGCAGGTCTTTATGAAGCTATATGAAGCTACAACTGTCTCTGCTGCTACATAGCAGTATGCTGACCCTTGTTAACCTAGCTAAATCAGGCCCCAAACCATTACAAATCCCTATTTAACCTCTGTTTAGAAGGGTTAATGTGCAGAGCTCGAAGGAAGGTTCAGCCAAATTGTGATACAGGAAACAGAGGTTAAAAGATACAAGTGTGTTAAGACTCCTACTGTACAGTACTTTTAGCTGCAATAGTCAATCCACATATAACTATTGTATCAACTGGACTAAATGCCTACAGTTTTGCATTTAAACAAACAGTGGAATGACAAGTAGCCCTGTGAGCTCCCCACAAGCCTGAATTAGCAAAGTGTTTAAAAAATTAATGGAGTTATTAATTGATAACGTTTCCTAAAAACTGGTTCAGTAACCACCTATAAACAGTGTTTGGATGGACGCCACTTGTTTCAAGGGTATAGTAAGTGATTTTCTGAAGGTATGTAATAGAAAAAAAAGGAAAGTGTATTAATTCATTAGTGTGAAATTGTGTCTTCTAAAAGCAACTTCCAACCATTCACCTAACTCCACCTTCTGAAGATCACAAATAGATTTTAAATCTTTTAAACTATAATGACGATCTAACAAATTCACGTATGTTTACATCATCGCGTTCTCATTATGTCTTTCTCAAACTCCACTTCATCCTCTTCCTCCTCACCTCAAGCCTTACCACCTGAAATGCACCATAATCTTGAAGTCAGGGCACATGCAAAAACACATCTGTTTATTCCTGATATTGTTACAGTTACTCCTAGATATTGTCTGCAGATTAGATATGTGGACAGTTGATTACAAGTTGGCTAAAAAAGAACAACGGTTGGTTATAAGCTAACATTAAGCAGGATAATGTTAGGCTTGAGTGTCCTAAAAATCACCCTTTCCACCTGGTAAACAGCTTGATTACATTCTCATGTCGTATGAGTTTATTTACTAAACAAGTCCAACAATGTTCAGTTAACCTTAAAGAAAGTTTCTCTAACAGCAGCTAACGGTAGCTAACAGCAGCTAACAGTAGCTAACAGCAACTAACAGCTCTTGCTGACGGAAAAGTTCAGGATATCCTCAGTGACAGACAGAAGTGAGCTTTTCTAAATCGCAAGGTTTTACAGAATCCTCCAGAGTTAATACATTTGGACACCCAACATATTTAAAAGTGGGGTAAACAGTCTAACAACTCAAACTCACTATAGACGAATGGTGACCAAAGGTATTTGGCTTACAGCAACCACCAGGATTACGTACTTGAACTGGGAGTGGTAAGAAAAAAAATTCTAGTCTTTGATATCTAGTGGTGAGATTTTACATGGTGTACTTTTAAAGAGTGTACCAGTAGGCAGGTGGGGGATGGGAAGTTTAAATGATACAACATTGATTCTGAAAACTACAGTTCATGTTTGGTTTCACAATCAGCTGTTGGGTTAAATTTAACGACCAAAACTACATGACTGGGTTAATTAAAATGTTTGAATGGTTTAGGTGAAATTTGACAAGCAGATAGTGAGACTGTCACATAGAGACACCTTACAAGTCAAAAGTCAGCTGTGTTGACTAAAGGGCAGCATTTGAAGCACCAGGACCGACCAGACATCTATCCATCTGTCCATCCAGTCATCCTGGTAACTAGGTGGATGGACCCTATCCCAAATGATTTCGGGTGAGAGGGTGAGGTACTCCAATGTCACTCGTCCATCCCAGTGGGCATAAGTGATAAAATTATTATTTTCTGTTTGAAACACTGACATAAACAAACATGAACGATTAAATCACCAGTGATTAGTGAGAATTATTAATTAGTTTAAATTTTAAAAATAAAATTTACTAAATCTTAATGAAGTTTATTAGCAATACACTTTTTCAGTCAAGCGCTTATGTTATAATGGAAATGTTTCCGCTACTGCTAACATTGGACATTAGGAGACAATAACAGTGCTCTAAGCAGGAAAACCACATTAGACCTGATATAGAACTGCAATGCAGCTGCACCACACTCTTGACAGAGTAAAGGGGGGTCATTCAGTTTATTTAATACAACATTTGCCTTTTTCCTTTCCTCTGCAGCTCAAGACTGAAATACTGTTTGGAGACACGCAAAGAGTGCAACTCAGAAAACTGAGTTTCAGCTTCAGACAAACAGTCTGTGAACAAAATGAAAACTGTGACCTTTGACTCTGACTTCCACTGACCGGAAGGGTATTGAACTGAACTGAACTGGATGAATGCTTACAAGAGTAAACTAGCTCTAGAGGTTTATGTTTTTTAAATGGTCACCCTTATTTTTTAAATCGCATGCTCATCCAAGTGAGTATAGTGTTACTAGTTGCCTCTTTAATGAGAGCCTGATTCTACTTTGATAGACAATAGATTGCTTATTTTAATAAAAACCTTTACTTTTCCTTCAGTATGAAGAGAAAGCATAACAATACTATGCATTCCTGGTATGAAATAAAAATTTGATTTCTTACCACGGAGACATCACGGACTGACTGATGTTACAGTAAGGATGCAATCAGTCTTATTCATGACGTCAAAGAGGCAATATATTGACTGGCTGACACCTGATTTTAAATAAACGGCCCATGCAGGCCTCGTACATCAGCAAATTGATCCACTGGTGTAGGTGGAACTACCTCAGTGTGTATGAGTATGTGTGTGTGTGTGTGTGTGTGGTCTCCCATATGCTATATATGAATCAGTGAGACTTGTGGACAAACCTAATTTGAGACAACCCCGCTAACCTCCGCCTCTTAAGCTTCCCACATCTGGGTAGAAAGTCACACTGGGAGGGGTAACAGTAACAAAAAACAAAAAAAAAGTGAGAAAATGGAGGAGGAATCCAAAGCCAGAAAAGGAGGAAGAAGTAGAAAAGAACAGGCAGTGTGGGGGATGGTGAGAGATGAAGAAAAGACTGAGAGGCAGTGAGAGAAAAAGACACATAATCCCTGTGCTCCAAGTGATAAGGACATTCATTAAAAAGTTTGGCAAAGGCAAAGCTCTCACTAACACATCTCATCTCTCCCTCTTTTGCTCGCCTCCCCTTAGACCTCCAGCATAGTGTGCGTCTTTGCATTTTGCGTGTGCATGTGTCAGAACACCTCAGAGAGCATGGCGTACTGCCCCCTCCTGACCATGCCGATGGTGAGCAGGTCATAGACTGAGGTGGCGTCCTGCAGGCTGGCCTGGCGAGCCTCAGCCTGATCCGGTAGACGACTGATCACCGCGTCACCGCTGGCCTGGAAAAAGAGAGACCGGGGAGGAGGAAGACGAGGAAGACTTAGCAAGGAAAGGTGGACGTATGTGTGTGCGCGTGTGTAAATATCTTTGTGGGGCCCAAAAACTGGAATTTTACTATGCTTATGGGGACCAACTGGGACAAAATCCCGGGCCCCACGAGTTTGGGTTCAAAGTGTGGTTTTAATGTCTGGGTTACGATTAGGTTACGGTTAGGTTCAGGCTTTCATCTTGGATGGTTTGGGTTAGCGTAAGCAACTAAGGAAAGCATTATGTCAATTAGATGTCCCCATAAAGATATGAAAACAGTGTGTGGGTGTGGGTGTGTGTAGGTGTGTGTGTGTGTGTGTGAGAGAGAATCTCACCATGGATTCTGTGATGAGTAGCAGCAAAATGGCCTCCTCCACCACGTCCTGAGGACAGAAGCAACTGCCAGGACACAGAAAGCAGGAAATAGTACCAAGAATGGGAATTTTATCCCTCTCTCTCTCTCTCTCTCTCTCTCTCTGTCACACACACACACGCATGTCCAAAGGTAGACTGGTGTAAGTGTCAAGTTTCTGTCTCACCTGTGGCGCTGTAACACAATACAGACCACGCTGGATATATCACTATACAGTAGTATCTCAGATGTCTCTCTCTCTCTCTCAGACACACACACACACACACACACACACTCTTTGGGTCCTACACTTTTTTTCCTTCTATTCATCACTTTCTTTGCCCCTCTCATCAACTCTGTGTCCTTTTAAAGGACACGTTTACCAGACACCACAGAGGCCTTCTCAGGAGGTAACTGATGACAAAAGCCACCAACAACGCTGAAGCACAGCCTCGCGTCGGTGCTGAAATCTCCTGTTCCTCCTCTCTCCTTCAAATCTCAGACATGGATTTAGATTTTCACTTGTGATAGTGTGGGCTAGCTTAGTCATGTTGCAGTGACTAAGTATGGCTTGCAGGGCCCGAGCAACAAACGCAGGATTCCTGTGCAAAGAGGGCAGCAAAACTAGACGACTACGTGGTGTTGCATTGTTGTGGGCTAATAACCAGTTTGTCCTGTCGGGACTGGCCAAAGGATTGTTCTGCCTTCTGCCGTTACGATATGCTCACATGTTATGTTATATAAGCATTATGTTTAAAGAACCAGTCAGTGAGTCAGAAATGAACTAATGAATGAACTGAAGTCCAGCTTCGCTCTGAGCCCTTTAACCTCCTCTAAAGTAGGCATTCAGCGAGTGTTAATTAAGCCTGGGATGTGATGACCTCTAGTGGCATTCTAATGGTTTCTCCAGGATAGAGCTGAACCACAGGTGCAGTGAAAGCCACCCGAGGTCAGCTTCAGTCGACACAGACGACCAAAAGGACCGTGTGATTTTTTTGCTTTTACAGACAAAACCTGTTTAAAAATTCAACCTTCAGCTAAATTATTGACAAGTAATAGCTCTTCTTTAACTCCCATGCTTATGTTTGGTTACAAATCAGGTTAATTTTATTTTAAAAAAAAACACAAAAAGCAAATTATGTCACAATCTATAAAGAATATAACCACCACCCACCGCCCCTCCCAGCCCCAGAAAAGAGAAAAATAGAGCAGCCTCTGGGAAAGCAACAAAGGAGGGAACCCATGAGAAAGACCGATGGACATGTTGTGTTTAAAGAAAAGACAAAAATAGCAAAACATTATTAAGAACACTTTTTCAATATTGTTTGTTTTTTTGTTGTTTTTGTTGTTTTTGGGGGGGGGTCACGTATAGCTTTACTCAAGCTAAATACTTAGCCTGACTCAAGTAATTACATTTAGGATTAGAGCAGACCGAAACTGAAAATGGGGCCGAAAACCAAAAAAACCCACAGAGACTGTACAAACCATTCCGTGCTGTAGCGTTGCGGTGGTTTAACAGTGGGATAGATGGCGTCTTTGGAGGCGGCGGCTCCTTCTCTGTGAAGCCAGGCTGAGGGTGGGGGGCCCAGCGGGGGCCAGTAGCTGTCCTCGCTCACAGAGCTCAGCAACACTTCTGCTAGTTTTCTCGCTGCAGACTAGGATGGAGCCACATGCAGATGCTGTATTAATGCGGGCATGGAGCACTGATACTTTGAGTCTTGTATTTATATGGTATTTTAGCTCCATAGTTTCATTTTTTACATTTATACGATTCACAGTTCAAAACAACCCTTTTTCATCTCGACCAGCCAGTATATGATAAATAAGTCTGTCTGAAACAAACTACTTTAACTCCCTCCCTCCTCCTGTTAAGTGCGCTTTCTCTTGATTGGCTGCCCCTCGCAAAGGCTTCTTAGCTTGCATCCACGGTTGTGTAACTGAGTTGATTGTATTTTGGGAGATCCGCTCTCACTGGCATCATACAGATCCAAGAACAGTCTTTAGCCTGAACTTTTGGCTTACCGGGATTAGTCATATCTGATTATATGTGATCTGAAACTTTGGTCATGTTTAATATGATCATCCACCCACTGCTGTAACAGTTTATACACATGACAGACAAATGCAGAATCGGTCCACTTGAAATTTTAATGAACATAACAATAAGGACAGAAATAACTTCTTTTTTTTTCTTACTGATCCTTTTAAATAAAACAGTCTCGTATAAAGATGTGTTTTCAGTGTTTCTCTGCAAAGCCAAAAATCTGGACTTCATCGAATTTGGTGCAGAGTTGGACCAGTCCCAAGAAAGACAATATTAAATTTGAACGTGGATTTGCTGTAAGACAGATCAGTGGCTTTGATGGAGGGCGCGTTCGCCTAGAGCCTTTCTAGCTTATTATTATTATTAACTGTGCTGAACTGATCACCTACACATCATATGGCAGCAGGTCAGTTAGTACTTGTCTTTGTACTTGTGTTATTATGGAATATTATACATACAAATTGGTATGAAAGCAGGTGAAAGCAGTAGTAAATGGAGTTGGACTGGAATTATGTAACAATGGTTAAGTATTAGAATAGTGTGTGTGTGTGTGCATGCGAGTGTGTGTGTGAGAGAGAGCTGGCCTACCTTTCTGAAGTTCTGAGACCCTCGTGACTCCACCACCCTAAGCACTCTACGCAGCTGGTGAGCACCCTGTGCGAGATGACTAACACCACACACACACACACACACACACACACACACACAGTGTTACAACGATAAAGTCCTATAGGACATTTGTTGCCATGTAATCAATACAAACGTTTTGCTTTGACTGGAACAACACACTCAAACTCTTTATGGACAGTGGATAAATGAGTACGACATAATACTATACTTTTTACAGAGATGGTGTTCCTATGTGACCCATTCAAACTCTCCTTGCTTTTCTATGTCTAAGAGCAACACCGCCACCTATTGCTCACTAGTAAAGATGCATCTGTGGTGCACTAAGAGCAAGCGGTGCTGGAACGCTTGATGTCTTCTTCTCTTCACTCTAACACAAGCTAAGTGACAGCGCACACTGTTCTCTACTCCACAGAGCGAGGCTTGTGATGAAAGGAGGAATCAACAATAAAACTCTGCAATGCACAAAACGAGCATCTAATCTGCGACTACACATGTAACAAATTCTATTTAATATTTATTTAAATATAATTATAACAAAATTAAAATAATCTGACTTGTACTCTTATCAGAGAGGTTGGAATGATACTGTCACGTGTGAGCATGTCTAACGATGAGCGTTTTTGTTGCTGGGCGTATTTTTGCTTTTCAAAAAAAAGATGGTTGTTATGGTTGCTACCCTCACCCCCTATGCAGCAGACAAAGGTAAGCACTCTGTAATGCAGCCTGCAGGAAGTAGCCCACATCAACATCACTGGGTGAATGAAGTACAATGGTTTTGGATAACTTGATGTGGGGCGTTGTTACAACCTGAAAACACAGAGATAAAAGAGACTAAATTATAAACCCCGCCTATGAAATTTAAAGTTTTTGTCAAAATCCTTCGTTAGCAGTGCAAGAGAGCTTCAACATTCATTTCTAAACATTTTAACAATGTTAAAAAGAAATCCACAACAGGTAATCAGTAAAAAACCACACTACATTCAGACACGTGTGGATTGGCTGTCATTCTTATACAATCATTAGTGCACAAGCAGGGCTTTAGTTCTGAAAAGGCTTGAGATGAAGATGCAACAACTCAGTATTCACAGTGACAGCCATTAAAAACTATCAAACATCGCATGATTGTGTTGGAAACAGTAAAGCAGTAAAATGCCAAACCAAACACAGCCATAACAGTGCACGCACGTGATCATGCTCTCACACGGGTATAAAAAGCCCACCTTATCTAGCTCCTGCAGGTAGGACAGAGCTGCGTCACAGGCCCTGAGGTAACAGGACAGGGACTCCTCCTCTCTCTCAGAAAGACGAACACGGGACACGGCAGACAGCGTCTGGTGATCCAGAGACAGACCTGAATCGCACGGAGAGAGACCGTGGCTTGGTCGGTTTTTACGAGCACCTGCTCTCAGTAACTAACTAAGCAAACAAACTAACATGACTAACAAAAGCTACCTTTAGAAATGTAACTGCTGTAGTTTTAAGCTGGTCAGGTTGAGCTGAAAATGTAATACAGGAGCTGCAGGTGACTGGATAAAACATAATTAGTATGACTAACAACATTCCAAACAGGGAATGGGAATTTATGTGGAGTGTAGGAGTCGACATTATGAGAGGTTGAGCCTCACAAAATGGACTGAAAGAGGCGATAACTCAGACTCTACTGCTTCAAGTGTTTGTCCATTCCTTGTTATTCGGTCTGCACTTGCAATGCTCAGAAAAAAACCTACATATTGAGCTAGAAAAATGAGAAAGCATGAAAGAAGTAGGCAACTTTTAATGTCTGTTAAAATGAGAGTCAGATGTTTCAGCGTGTATTGGATGGCTCTGACAATATTTACTAGTCCCAGAGGATGAATCCTGATCTTAGATGATCCTGACTTTTCCTCGAGCATCTCTACAAGGTTGATATTTGTGATCTCAAGTGAAATATCTCAGCAGTTCTCGGATGGAAAAATTCTCCTTCAGGATAGCATCTAACAACTCCTGTCTGCATGGTCAAAATGTTTTCAGTTATACAAACAAAGGCATCACCTTTCGGGCTTTGATTGTCTTCCAGTGGAAGCTTAGTTTCTTTCTGCATTTCTAAATTCATGAACATCCTTCCTCAGAGTGATACTGAAAGAGCAGTCTGTGCATATGTTACTGGTAGGCTGGACTATTGTTATATTCCTTAACATTAGTTTGTCCATGATTAAAGTTGACACTGACACATCCTGAAGTCTCTCCCTTTACCCTCACTGTCAGATCCCTTTATCTTTGTGTCTCTCCTCTATACATGTTCTTACATAGCGCCTCTCTACTCTAACTGAGCACTCAAAGCACTCTACACAACTTGCCTCATTCGCCTCATTCACATGAGCACTTTTTTCTATGCTCTAACATCCACACTTCGGTGGATCCCTCGGAGAGCAACTTGGGGTTACTATCTTGCTATTTGGCATGCAGACTGGAGCAGACGAGGATCGAACCACCAGCCTTCTGATTAGCAGGTGACACGCTCTACCAGAATTATTCTCTGTCTACGTGTTCCCCTAGCCATTCGTGGTAGGTGGCTGGTTCACCCCAAGGTTTCTTCCTTTTAAAAGTACTTGCTCAGAGGGAATCATTTGATTTTGTGGGGCTTTCACCTTAAAATGTAAAGCTTGGTGATGTATACATAAAATTCAAACTGAACACTGTGCTTTTGATTTGTTTGTTTGTTTTTTCTGCCTATAATTGCATTTCTGATGCATGAGTACAGAAGCGGACGTTAACAGGGCTGTGCTGTCCAGATTATGTCTGCTAGTGCACTTATTTGTACAAACAAGTGGGGGGGGGCAGGAACTTTTCTAGACCGCAGGAGGATTGTGACAGGCAGCAGTCTCAGGCCAGACGCCAAGCTAAATCAAATAAGGAGACGTCACCATCCAAGTATTCACATCTGACTTCATTTCCAAAGAAACGCTGGGGAAGGCGCGGGGAGGAGACAGGCACCCCCCACCGGATCTGATCTACATTAAAAGTGTTTGCGATGACCGTCCTTCAGTTGGCTTCAAAGCAATCAAAAAAAATCTGACAGTTATTGCAACAAATTCTCTCTAGTTTGATGAGCGTGAGGTCACGTCCGATCATCAGGAAATAGGGAGTGTAGCTGCATAATGATGATGATTATGGTGAGTGAAACAAGATTATCCAGGCCTCCAGTGTAATGTTCTGTGAATGTGATCTGTGACCTTTAATGATGCTGGTATTCAGTGAGTCACTTTAGACCAAAAAAAAACAAACAAACAAAAAAAAAAGACTTAAGGCTGTATCTGACTGGAAAGAGCATATTTTTTAAAATGACTCCAAAATAAAATGTATATGGAGGGGGGGAGGGGGGGGGGGGCGGTTGAT
>VUQR01013386.1:0-25380 GCA_015108515.1 Hemichromis elongatus | reverse complement strand
TCCCCCTTTGGGTTTTTTTTTTTTTTTTTTTTTTTTTTTTTTTTTCTTTTTTTTTTTAAAAAAAAAAAAAAAAAAAAAGCTCACTCACAATCATTTGAAATGTTGAAGTTGCTCTAAATATATTTTCCAAACTAAATTACATTGTGTTTTAGTAACTTTTTTCTTTAATGTTAACGTTAAGAGGAAGTACTTGCAAATTTTTAAACGCTACTGGTTAGCTGATGGTTAGTGCCAAAACCAGATATGCTAATATATGAGGGTTCTCAAGCATATGAAGCAACTAGCTAGCCACTCAGTTAAAGTGGTAGAGCATTTGGTTATTTGGTTGCTGAGTAGCCAGATAACCCCTTTAGAAGTTGGTGCTGACCAAAATGGACTAAATAGACAACACGCACTACACTAACATTAAAGTGAACAGAAACAGCACTCTAAATGTTTGCTAAGATGTTAGCTGTGCAAAAGTGCCTTCCACTCTGTTGTGTCTGAAGGCCACCAAGTTAGATACAGCTGTCTTGAAAATTAACTTATGTTACTATAAGCTAAACCTCTGTGGGAAAACAGCTTTCTAGTTTGACCTGAATACACACTTTCAAGCTTAGTTTATGGTGCATGTCTCTCCTCATCAGATCCAGAATTTTTAAACCAAAACTGTAATGGTGAAATACTGAGGATTTAAAACGAGACTTCAGAAGCCTCACGCCCATGTTTATGTCCAAAGGTAGCTATGCCCACCTGCCTGAACTTTAATCTCTGCTGCCCCCATGTGAACACAAAATACTGGTTTTAAAGACCAGTCACCAAAACTACTGGATATCCTCAGCAAAATATACACACATGACATAGAAACATGTTACGAGGGAAGAAGTGCACTGGCTGCATTGCCTTTGTTGAGAAGCAAAAATGTACGTTGTGAAAACCGCTGACTGAAAACATTTTGAAACCTTCTGTAATTAAATTAAGCTGTCAACATGATGTGAAGGGACAACGGCTATGTTATCCAAGACGTCTTTGTATGGTGTTGCAGTAATTTAAGAGGTGTCCAAATTCATAGGCTGCATCCTCCTGAGGACCCGGCCTTCGCGGTCTACATAGGGCTCCGCAAGAGGCCGGGTAGGCCGGAAGTGAGCGGCTGTGAAATTGGACGCTCTAGCCTTCAGATTTGTGTCACCGGCTGTCTCGGTGGAGTTTTATAAACTCAGCCGTCTGCTCCTTGCTATCTAAAATATAACAGGACATTGGAGTAAATGCTTGATCATCTCACACTTCTGTTTTAATCAGTTTATTCAGCTGTAATCTCAGCCAAACCGATTTAGTCACGAACAATTAAAACACTGAAAAAGGCCTAACAATAACGTTTTTAAGTTATCTACGTGACTTATATATCATATTTAACCGGAGTAGCTATAGATCGTGGGGGTTAAAAACGATGTTCCCGGAGTCTGGTGTTCTCACTGGCTCTAGTGAGCCTTGAACCCCCAGCTAGCTATTGATCTGGTAACAGATGTCTCTGAAAACGTCGGAGCACTTTTGCAAATATGCAATGTCCTGATAAACCGAGCAGATATTTGAAGCTTACACAGCTACATTCTTACCTAAAATTTATCCTAAAAGTTTATTTTGTGACCCAGAAAGAGTAATAAGAGCAATATTAAAACGAAGAGGTTGCTGTTGAAAAATGGAATCGGCTGGGCCACGCTATGAATCGTGGGCCATGAAGGATACACCCGACCCATCCTTCAAATCTGGGGAAAATGAGGACGGATTTGTCGGCCGCATTTGAAGGAGTCTGCGAATTTGACAGCATACGTCGCGTCGCAGTGACATAATCGGTCTACAAATGAGGCCTCAGGAGAATGCAGCCTACAGTATGAATTTGGACACCCCCATTAATTTAAACAGAAATAAAGACGGCTTTACTCTTGCACAATGCCAGTTTAAAGTAAAAGATATTGCAGCAAGTCAGTTAAATGTCCAGTCTGCCCTGAGTCTAACACGACTCATTCCAGCATTGTTCAAGCTAGTATTAGCGCAACATTCCTACAGAACTACTGAACCTACTATAAGGCCTGTTTTAGTAACTGAAGAGCAATGTTTTTTTTTAATTCAGAAAGAAATTAAAATGTTTAAATTTAGATAGCAACATTAGATTAGTTAGAAGCTGCATTTCAATGCTGTAAAAGGAAATAATTTCAGATGTACACAGATGAATATAACGCTTGACTACAACTTTTTGGTCAAATGAAGACACCTTGTGGTGAAAACTTTCATTACATTTTTACAAAGGGTTTTTACAAAAAGTAGCTTTAAGAATATGTTTGATACCTGTGGTGAATAAAATAAATGGTCACATAATTTTTTTTCATTCACCACTGAAGATAAATAAATAAATACATTAATTACATAGTAGAATATACCGCACTCCCCATAAATGCCCCAAATCTCCGTCTGTCTTACATGCCTGATCCAAGTAACTATCCTAAAACATATCTGCTCTTGGTGTTTCAGTGAGATAAAATCACTTTTACACTTTTACGTCATCCTCACAACATCACCCACAGCAAATTCCCCAAAGAAAAACATTTGAAAACTTGAACACAGAGTACACCACCTATTACTGCTTTCTTACAGTTTTACAGTTGGGTGGAAGCTTAACAGCTTATTGCTTTACTTACAACAAAGTTCCTCTATCTCTAATTTAAAAAAGAAAAACCTTTCCACACACGGTCTCTGACAGATCAGCTACAGTGTGAGTCATGCATGCTCACAGCAATACCACATTAATTTAACACATGAGCGCATGTGCAGGCAAGGAGAAACTGCTGCTCTGCACTATCAGCCAGAACCTCAGCCCATATTTACTCTGCTAAGGTGAGGGGTGGAGGCAGGTGCATTAGTGATCTACCAAATGAATGCTTTATGAGGCACAGAACAATATGCGTGTTTGCATTTCTTTGAGCACGTGTACAATGTGAAGTGATTTCAAGGGTAGAGGCAGAAAGTTAATAACCTGTTGGAAAAATCCTGTTTTGCATGCAGGTAATGCTGCTCATCTTGCACGTAGAAGGCCACTCAGTCCCTTTAATTATTTATATACCCTTTCAGTGTGTCTACTGTAAACTTTGATTGAGGCCATCCTATTGCCCTTGGCGACCCTCTCTGCACATCACACTGGGACACATGAGAATTTATTGCTGTGATATCAACGACTGAATAGATTTGCTTAGAAAAAGTTCGACAAGGGGAGGCCAGTGTTGAGAGATCAAGGTCCAACTTCTTTGCAAAAAACACTGCAAAAAATGTCCATGCTTGATCAACACCGAGTGAGTGTTTCGTAGAAATCAGTAGAACTAAAGCTGCTGGATATTACTGCAAATCCTCAGTACTTTTATTTACTTTTATTTTTTTTAAGAGCATTTCTTACCGCTTCTCCTCTGGATGGAAACAACTTCCCGAAACTTAAAAACGTTTTTTTTTTTTTTTTTTTTTTTATAGTGTACAGATCAATGAACAGTTAAAAAAAAGTCAGCCAGGAAGTGACAAAAGCCACCTGAACTAGAAAAACCCAGGTGCATACCACCATCAACTCACCGTCTTCGTGGATCCGCGCAGCCTGCATCTGCTCAACTATCGCCGGCATCTTGTCCCACTGGCACTCGGCCCGGTAGCGCTCCAGCTCCGCTTCCAGCCGGGCCTGAGTGAAGGAGATCCGGGATGCCATCGCCGCTCTGTCCCGGTGGTGACTGTACTCCCCGGTCACGATGGGAGTAACTGCAGACTAGGACCAGGAGAAATAAATGTGTAATCACTGAGTGCGGAGGGAGGCTTGTGGAGGGTGGAGGGTGGGGGTTATTACGGGCACAGAAAGTCAACAGCAGCAAAGTCCAGAGAAATACATGCAGGCGTTAACATGGGTTTAATTGCTGTTATATTACACATATCTGTAAGAAGCCCCAAGAACCTGCAGACTCTATTTGTGCAGGAATTATTGCTCATGTTTATTATAACATTCACATTCCTTCTTCTCTGTCTTTTTTCCTCAAATGAGCGTGGCATTTGGAGAGGGCTTGATCTGTAGCTGTTTGAAGAGAAGGAAGTCCTCTTAAAACCCATGTCCCTAATCTCTTGCCGTCAACACTTTAACTGGATCAGGTAGAGCTTAAGAAACAGCAATGCAAAAAATGCTGGAGCAAAGTGGGCAACCCAGCCGAATCAGGATATACAGTACAGATACCTATGGGGGGGGGTTCTTGTTGTTTTTAAAATAATGTTCATTTAATAAATGAGTGAAAAACAAAAATCTGTTGGTAAATCCTTGGCTCACTGACGCTGGATCAGTACATCTGTCAGCTATTGCGCTGTGAGGTGTAATTGCGCTTTATCAAGCTCAAGCTCAGGAAAATACAATCCAACTAAATTGGGAGTCGGGGGGGATTTACCCATGAAACCACAGCACAGGGTGCACATACGGAGGAAACGAGGGTCACTGACTACTCAGGATCTACATCAGGTATTTTATGACATTAAAGTAAAACCTCAAGCCTCCTGAACAGAGACTTAGCTGCTTCATTTTCTCTCTGGAAGGTTGACATTTGCTTGACATAAACGACGCTTGTCCCTCTTGTCGTGTCCACCGCTCTGTGCTGTGCTGTGTGGTGCTGACAGACCTCACAGCTGAGCGGCCACGCCCCCCGCTGACGTAGAGAAAGGGTCACCTCAAAGTGACCCGAGAAGATAGGTCCGCTACCATGGGCGTAGCCTTCGTTTGAGCATAAGGGGAGGGGAGTGCTCTTTAAGTGGAGGTGTGTGTGGATATTTATACCGTAATGGTATAAATACTTTTACACGTGTAAATATCTGGAACGGTATGATTGGATACTCTTTCTGTTGGTGTTGTGTCAAAAAAAGCGATTTTCGGTGTTTTTGTGTCTTTTTTTGCTAATGTTGTTAAAAAAATAAATAAAACAGTAGTAGTAACTGTAGTCAACAGGCTTTATGGAAAGGAAAGGAATGACCTGTTTTGCTAGTATCTTTATGATCCCCGCCTTATTGTAATTACATTAAATTCAATCTAGTGCTTTTTGACCACTTAGAGCATCTCTTGGGAGCTATTACATTCTATTTGTTGCAATTTCCGCTGCCCTCTTGGCCACATCACTCTTTTAAAAATACATTTTAATGTCGATGTGACTTTTTAGCTGGATAATTCAATAATATATAAAACGCACTTTGCCATAAACAGATTGCAGCGTCTACCTTGTTGTAAGAAAAGTTGCTTGTGTCTTAAAATGACTTTATATGATTCTTGACATGTATTTGACAATTCATTTAAAAGAGTTTAAATACTGGAAATCACCAGTCCTAAGATGGCAAAGGTTGTGTCAGGAAGAGCCTGTGGATCTTTCTCCCGTGGTGACCCCTGCATGCACATGGCACAAGAGGAGAGGAGGAGACGCTGTGCTGCTATTGGCTTAGATCACAAATGCTGCCTGGGATGGGAATAATTAGGTTTACTTTAAAAGATTCAGAGAGAGTAATTGTTTACTGAGTGTTTTTCTTTTTGAATCTATCTATCGTTTAATATTTTATTACGGAAGACAACACAGACACATACAGTCTTGTGGGGGGAACGTACATCATTACTACTTCCGAGGAACTTAAGAGAGAAAAAATTAAACTGGAGATGTTTGGCCATTAACAAAAACACAGGATAAGAGCACAAACACCTCACACTGTCACGCACAGTGGTGACGGTTCGGATCAAAGTCCAGATTGAAACCTGATTGAAATGCTGTGCTGGGACCTTGAGAGAGCTGTGCATCAACGAATGCCAGCAAAGCCTAATGAACCCAAACAACATTGTAAAGAAAGGTGGGCCAAAATTCCTCTACGATGATGATACAGTCATACATCAAAAAAGTTCACAAGAACCTTCAAGTTATTACTGCTAAAGGTGACTTAACAACACATGTCTGTCTCATGAAATGATAAATTCTGTCAAAAAATCAAAAGGCTAGTTCGTGAAAACGAAAAGCACTAGGGATATATAAAATTATTCTATATGGTTTAGTTTGAGCCTTATTACTCAATAGCAATTTCATAACAATCTTACTGAAACCTACAACACAATAACAAAACTAATTTTAACTTTAGACAAAGAAAAACGCGTGAGATGCGGCGAAATTCAGAACAAGTGGAGGGAATCATCTTGCCTCAGTTGTGCAATCTCGGATAGCTGAAGCCAATCACAATGAGCTGTCGTGTCAAAGTGAAGCTACGGAAAGCCGCTCAGTCCGAGAAAGAGCAGATTGACCATTAAAGCCAGCAAAGTAAGCAACACAGCACAACTGTTCTCGTATACAGGCGAAGATATAAATTATCTAAAAGTAAGTATTTTTTTAACCAGTTACACCATGTAAGTTATGACGCACGAAACGACCTCGGTTATTTCAGTGGAGCCCTGAAATGAATCTCGTTGCTCTATTTATCTTACAATAGCTCTCAAGCTAACGGTCATACATGCCCCTTCTTTTAATGTGGCTGTTTAACTGAGTTAGCACAGCAGTGTAATCTTACAGCATACTGCAGAAACATCCCTATTAGTGCGGTCCATGTGATTATGCACTGTGTGTGTCTGTGGGTTTTTTTTTTTTTTTAAAAATGGATCACAAACATATGGTGCTGATTTGTAGCACATTACTGTTGTCTTATAGATATCTAACTTATAAAACGGGTGTGAATTTGGTTATATCAAGATAAATATGGGAATGCGGAAGAAGAACACTCAAGTGTGTATGCTGGATGTAAATGAGGTGCTAAAGTGAGCAGAAAGTGATGTCCAACATAGATTTTTATGAGCTGTGCTCCTGAACTTGCTCACTGCCTGTCTTTGCCTTTCTGCAGCAGAATGAGGAGCAGCAGGTGTAGTGTGCAGTGGGGGGGTCTGCTCCTCTCTTTGTACTGCTGTTTTCTCTGCGTTCACGCTCAGGTGAATCCTGACCAGCATCATCATCAGCAGGTCGTAGAAAGTGCAGCCAGCTTACATCGCCTGGATAGAAACATGGTGCAAGACAAAGAGTGAGTGACATCAGATACACGACTCAGGACGAGGTGAACTTTGTGTTGTGTCTAATCAGAAGCTGTGCTTGTTTGTTGTTCCTCTGGTTGCAGCCACATCATGGAGCATTTAGAGGGCGTCATAGACAAACCGGAGAAAGACATGACGCCCCAGGAGCTCCAGCTGCACTATTTCAAAATGCACGATTACGATGGGAACAACCTGCTAGACGGGCTGGAGCTTGCCACAGCGATCTCACATGTACACAGAGAGGTGAGTATGCATGTGTGTGAGCACGTATTTTTGTCCCAGCTGGCATGAAAAGGATACGTAATAGTTACTTTCCTTCTTTCTCATACCCTTCTTATTGTGCAGACATTGATTTGGGATAACCATATCGCCCATGTGTTATGGTAGGATGGTGCACTGCACGGACACTTCACTCTAAATCTTACAGTAAAAAACAGTTCAAAGGCGACAGTTTAAATGTTGGGACTGAGAGGTTTAAATGCTTTGTGTTTCAGAAAGTTGAGACAGGGGCGTGTTTACTGCTCTGTTGCAATACCTCGTCTTTTAGCAGCACTCTGTAAACGTTAGCTTTGCTCTAGCATTTCGCTAAGTATATCAGCATGTCTGCAGTTCAGGGTCTCTTCTTATCATATATTTTTTGTTTCATAACGCTCCAGATGTTTTCAGTGGGTGACAGGTCAGTACTGCAGGCGGGCTTTTAAGCGCCAGGACTTCTTTATATATGAGAAACGCATCCATTTTTGTGTATTTTGCCACCCAGTTGCACCTTTGGCCGTCACAGACACCACCATGGATGCTGGTGTTTGACCTGTGTGCTGACAGAAACCAAAAAATAAAAAAGCAGCCTTTTAAATTCAGAGGAGGCAGCGAAGCACTCTGTTTTTACTGCAGTACACACTCATGGTTCAAAGGTCACAGCTAATCAGTACGGATTTTTGGCCTTGTCCCTTGTGCAACGAGACTTCTCTGACTCTTTTATTGACGCTGTCTTCCATTAAGCCCGTTACTGGATTTAATTAGCTGGTCGGTTTGTAGCCTCATCTTCGTTTATCCCACTAACTTTTTAAAAACTGTGTCACCAGCATTAGATTCCAAATGTGAATACGTTTGTAGTCGAGATAAAATGAGTGCCAGTTAACATGCGGATCCATCAGCTGTGATCAACCCCTAGGCAACAACGAATTCATGCAACGCGACACCAGAGCGATCAAAAACAGTCTTGTTAGCTGAGACGTTTCTGCGCCTTTACACGTTTTTGTCGCTGTGATCAAAAATATTGTTGTGACACATTTTCGCCACACGATGCCTGCGCACAAAAACAAAGGTCCAATCGTTTTTCGCTGCTCTGCTCGTCTCTGTTTAGGAGAGAGGGGAGAACAGCCAGCCAATGAAAGAGGAGGAACTCATTGCTCTCATTGATGACGTTCTGAGGGACGATGACAAAAACAATGACGGCTACATAGATTACGCAGAATTCGCCAAATCGCTGGAGTAGAGCGTCTTTCTGTTGCTTCCCTTCCACGACAACAGCGAGGAATCTGCAGAGGGGGGGCGGAGGACGAGCGTACCTGGAGCCAAAACTGAGAAGCCGCACCACTTTTTTAGAGGACTGTCTTTGATTTCTTTCTTACAGATTATCGGTCAGGAGTATCAATCGTTCATAAAACTCCTGACGGATGATTTTTTTTTTTTCCAAGCTGATTCAGCAGTAATCTGGTAAATGACAAAAACATTCAGTGTAGATGCCATTTTAAAGGGTCAGTTCACCTAAATTGGTATTTTTCTAGCTAACCCCTAGCAGTATACTTTCAGATCTGAATGTTAAATACAAGAAAAGACAATCCTGTTTTTTGGAGCTGCATATGTGCAGCTGGGGAGTTTTTGCAAATGCTGAGTGGGTGGATTGGTATCAGCTGATTGGTTCTTTATTCCCTTCTTTTAAACTTCTTTATGCTTTTGCTTTTCTTTAAGCTGTTTTTTTTAATATGTAAAAATGATAAATAAAGGAACAGGAGGAGAATAAGGTAGAATAAGCAGGTGGTTAACTGAGGCCTGGTTAACCACCTGTAACCTCCAGTTTCCACAGTGAAGATTAAACTTCATTGTACTCTGAACACAGCACTGTGCACCTCCAAGCAAAGCTTTTGATTTTGGGTGAACTGATCCTTTACATGTACAAAAGCTTGGGTAGAGTGATTTATTTTAGTGGTGCTACACTTTGATTCTCCCCGGCAGCACAACAGTCTGTAAAAAGAGTGTTCTCACATTAAAGCAGACCCGTTCTACTCATTTCCAGTTCTATATTTTTATTCTGGGACGCTCGAGAGTCGCTTTGTGTTATTCAGAGTTCAAAATATGCCTTATTGATCTTTGATTGGCCACTGCACAGACCGCATTAATAAGGATATCTGATGGATATCTGCATCATACTGAAAATAAAAGAAGGAAAATGGAGCGTTCAGAGCAGTCTGAAACCTGAGCTTCACCTTTAATATACAGCGAAGAGCATCCGACACTGTAAGAGTGTGTTTATATGTCAGAAAACCAGGAAGGAGCAGAGTGGGTCCCCTTTAAGTGAAATAGTTCAGCTTCAGAGTGACACACTCATTTACAAGCACACTCGTGCTGAACACAGCGGACCAAATGGTTCCTCGTGTGAATCTGTTTAATTTGCTGATGCGTGAGGACGGTTCCCATGACAACAGAACGTGACCTTGACTCGATCGCTTGCCCAGCCCGTGCGTTTGACATGAAGCCCGAGGCTGCAGCTCACGGTAGCAGAAATCCTGTTTGCATTTCAGTTATGACATCTTCTCACTGTAGTCCTGGTGATTATTAAAACTACAGAAATGAGCCGACGTGATGATCGCCGAGTCAGCAGGAGCTTGACACACCCCTGTCCTCGCAGAGTGAATGTAAAGCGGCGACGTGCGGCATGTTGCAGATTCTTCATCACTGGATAAGCTAGACTAAACGCACACTGCCCTTAGTTTTTAAAGCAGACTCTGTTTTATGGGCTTTCAGGAAAGCACTTGAACACAACACGTTTGCTTCAGACTTTAGCTGCCTTTAAAACAGACACGAGTAGAATATGTCAGGTTAGGTCTGTTCAGTTCATCTGTGATTACATCTGAAGTAGTTTTATTTTTTTGTGTTGATGACTTCTCTATATTTTTGCCATCTAGTATTAACTCTTCAGTCAATTCAGGTTGTTCTGAGTGCAAATATTTAAAAAGCATAACAGATGCGACTGTGTTGTCTCTGTAATGTGAATTAATAAAAGAAGACTGTATTCTGCACGTGTTTGTCATGTGATGCTGTCTGTGGTATTTGTTGTTGGTCACTTTTGGAAAAAGCATGTACTATTAAAACCAGACTTCCAAACAGAGGGATCGCCCTCTGCTGACCACTAGAAAGAATGCAGCTTGAAGGTGTTGGTTTCAATTATCAGATCCAGAAGGTATGTCCAAAGTTTCTATGTAGGACATAATTATAATTATATTAGGACATAAAACTATTTATATGGACCTACTGCAGGGACTTCACCTCCTGCATGGGGACAACAAGCCTGTCTTCATATCGTAAATAAATATTACATTTCAGGTCAAAGCTGCAGGGGGCAGTGTGTTCTAACACTAACAGCCTGCTGGAGAACAGCGCTTAGACTAAAGGAATGAGTTCTTCCTGAGCTTTGGCTTCACATGATTGCCGTATTAACACCACTACATGCACTTTTTGGATCTTTCTTTTCTTTTCTGTTATTGCGTTGTTCTTAAAGATTAGCGGATAAACCAAAGATCCCATCGTGGACTACTTCTAATGCCTCAGAAGAAAATCTAAAGGAAGTGCAAGTGAAGGAGTCCAGTTCTCACTCGGATTACAAAATGCTGAAAGGTTTTTTTGTGCGGGTGTGTACATGTTTAGACATCTTTGTGAGGACAGAAAATTGGCATGTTACTATACCTGTGGGGACCATCCGTCACTTATGAGGACAAAATGCTCGTCCCCACAAGTTTGAAGGTATTTTTGAGGCTCAAAATGTGGTTTTAGTGTCAGGGTTACAGTTAGGTCATGGTTAGGTTGAGGCTGAGGGTTAGGATTAGGCATTCATTTTTGATGGTTAATGTAAGCGTCCAAAGGTTGATTCTGTTCATCTGGACGTAGCGTTTCAATGGGAGCGACGTTTCACTCAGCTGACTGCAGGTTTCCCCAACCTTGGGGAAACCTGCAGTCAGCTGAGACTGAAGAAGTCACTTAGATGAGTGACGAAACGTTTCTCCCACTGAAAGCGCTACGTCCAGATGAACAGAATCAACCTTTGGAGATTTACTTACCTGGATGATCGAGAATGCATCAAGACGTTAATGTAAGCGGCCAGGGAATGCATTATGTTCTCACTAAGATGAAAACGAGTGTGTGTGTGGTCTACTTACACATACTTTATTTGCTAATAATGGAAATTGTTTAGATGCTATGATTTGGAAACCCACCTCCCAAAAATGTGAGAAAAAACAGAATGCAGTGATTTGCAAATCTCATGAACCATCATTGTTTTATTCACCATAGAACATATGTTTCAAACTCCATCCATTGCCCATGCTACCTATCCCATACACACTTCAATTCATCCGTCCATGCTCTTCCACTTATCCCAGCTGTGACAGGGCGAGAAGCAGGACAAATCACCAGTCTATCACAAGGCCAACACAGAGAGGCAGACAACCATTCACTCCTGAGGGTAATTTAGAGTCACCACACTAACTGTGTGTATTTAGACACAAGAAGCCAGATTTCCTGAATTTGTCAAATTCAAACAGATTAGAAAATGATTGCATTCTGTTTGTATTTACATTTTATTCAACATCCCAACTTTAGGTTGTAATATTACCTGTTGGTGTATTAGGAACTATGAAAGCTAAGAAATGAAGCTGAAAGGTTTATAAAATTAAAAACAAATTCTAGTGTGAGCTCCTTGAGCTTTTCTTTTCTGCTCAAAGGACCTTTTAATGCATTTCTACAAATCCAATAACATCAGTCGTTTCTGGCCAAGGGACTGGGGAAGCTCAGCTGTGGCTACGAAGATGTAAATTTTATTTTACAGACTAGCTGGAAAATGCAACAGTGAGAGAGCAAACACAATGTTTGTAACTGTGAAGATGGAAAAAGAGGCTTTTTTTAGTATTCTGTGTGGAAACATCTGGTGCTTCTTAACTCCAGTGAGAGGTGGGATCCAGAGGCGGCATGGAGGCGAGCGAGAACATGGGCGAAGTGAGGTTGCTCCTCAGTGAGCCGTACCAGTCATCATGCTGCCGCTGGGAGGTTGACTGAGTGGAGGCGCCGGGACAGGGGCACTGGCTACCTGGCCCCGGGTGGCGCGTGTATGCTCCTGAGGGCAACATGGGAGACAGGCGAGGGATGTGGGGCAGGGGCTGGGGGTAGTACTGCCGAGCCATGCCGGATGGCTGGATGTGTACGCCCCCCAGAAGCGCCCTGTGGCCTGGCATCACGCCCACTGGGAGAACCTTCTGCGAGGCCCTCTCCTGCTTACGCTGTTTGGCTCTTCTGTTCTGAAACCACACCTGCTGAGATGAGGATGGGTTAGTCGAGGCTTGTATGTCAAATACAACGCATAGTGGGTATAGTGACATAGGGACATTTAAATAGCGCCGCCAGTTAACTAGACCGAACCACATCAGGGTCGTTGATCAGAATGTTGCACGCAGCATTCCTGTAATCTAACTTTGGGACAAATGTTAAATTTCTTGTTTTGTCCAGAAAACAGTCCAAACATAGAAGCAATCGGTCAACAATGATACGCCAAAGCGGTCAGTGTCACTTATATTTGTAATTGCCCCAGGTCCTCCTAAAGTCAAAGGTATCAGTGATGTGACCCTGAATGAAAAAAGGAGCAGAAGTAGAGGTGGGTTGCAAAGTGGCTTGCTCTTTTGTTGCACTGTTTTATTAGCAGTTTTGAGTTCTTACATTTTGTCATTTTACAATAATCACACTATAACGATCACATATGTATGTTTGTATGTATGTGTGTCCCATATCCTGATGAAACACTGCATAGGGCACCGCGAGTGCAAACGACTAAAAATCCCACAGTCGTATATATTTGTACATTTGACATTCAACTGAGCACCAAACGGCGACCTTACGACTGCACACCATGCGCACGGTTTTTGATGTTTAGTGTGCGTATGCTACACTCGTTTAGTCTGTGCATATTCGTTACACCGCACATTTGAACGGTCAGCGCACAGTTTTTGTCACATTTTGCCAGCGTAACTGAGCGGCCGCCGATTATCGATCAGGTTGGTGAAATCAATATCGGTATGCACTGAGTGTGAGATTAAAACGCTGTCCTGACATGATACATGATATGCAGTAATAAGATTGTTAAACTCGAAATATGTGCCACATTTTTAGCGATCAAAAGTAGGAAAAGGTACGTTTACTTTTTTGACAGTTATTGTTTATTGACTCGACACCAAAGTGAAGACAAAGGGTTTGCTAGTAATAATAATCAAAGGTGGTTAACAGTAAGAGCTAACAGTGGGGAGGGGGGAACCTCAAACAAACGCATCACTGATGGCTGACGTCTATGTACAGCTGCAGGTTTAGGCTGCTATAAATTTCATTGGCTCACTGCTGGAGCACTATGAAGTGGAGCAAATCTTAATGTTATTAACTGGAGGTGTGCTTTCCTTCACTGCCATGACAAAGAGAGGGTCATTTGTGCCTAAAACAACCCGCCCTGTTTCTTTTTAATTTTAAGTTGCACACCCCAACTCCCAAAAAGCCACAGTCGTCAGAGAAATGTAAAGTGAAGGCCGTCCCACCTGTATGCGAGCCTCGTTGAGTTTAGTGATTCGAGCCAGCTCCTCTCTGTAGTAGATGTCAGGATACTGATTTTGTCCAAAGGCCACTTCCAGCTGCTCCAGCTGTTTGTGGCTGAAGGTGGTGCGGTGGCGTCTCCTGGCTGGGGAGGGGTATGCTCTGCTGCGTCTATTGAAGCCTACAGCCACGGAGGTCTCACACAATGTCCCCTTCCTCACAGACTCTCCTATATCTGTTTTCAGG
Organism: Hemichromis elongatus; assembly: GCA_015108515.1. Lineage (NCBI taxonomy): Eukaryota > Metazoa > Chordata > Actinopteri > Cichliformes > Cichlidae > Hemichromis > Hemichromis elongatus. The sequence goes on along the minus strand of VUQR01013386.1, from coordinate 11,210 downwards.
AGCGAGAAAGGAAAGGGGAAGGGGTTGCGTGGATCCTTTTGTTTGTTTTTTTAGGGAAAAATTGCCCAGCTCTTATTTCTTTACTTCCTCAACATGATACAAAAAATGTGGCCTTAACTGAAAAAGCAGCAATTCACCAATGACTGTCTCAAAAAAAAAAAGGAGGGATTACCCGACTTTCTGGTTCCCACTGCCATCAGGCAACCTGAGAGCCAGAGAGCTTTAGCTGGCAAACACAAGCTCGTGAGAAACAGACACCAGAAACTGGAGGATTTGTCCAAGATTATTACCACAATCACCAGCAAAGGGACTCATCTCCTTAAAATGAGTTGACTTGGTCTGCTGGTATCAGATGACATTATAAAACAGCTGGATGTCGAATGGTGGAGGCAATTATTACGATTACATGAGCAAATTTGGTAACTTGTGCGGGGGGGATTGTGTCAGGAAGGGCAACCAGCGGGGGAAACAAAATCTGCCAAATCAAACATGCAGAGCTGCCCGCTGTGAATATTAGAGAAGCTGAAAGTAGGGAGGTTTTATATAACAGTTTATTTTTCCAAAGCTTTAAACTTTTATATCATGTTATCATCGCCTTTTTCTACACTACTATACTCTATTTATTGAAGAGTTCGAGACCAACAAATCAGAACAGCTAATTAAATAATCTCTCAATGGTAAACATAGAAAATACAGCTTTAAAAGCTAAGAAGGTAATTATCGTTTTTGCTGCGTGAACCAAATCAAGCAATTTACATAACACCACTTCTTTACATAAAGTGGTTTGGGTAACTCTTCATAACAAAGCTTTATTTATTATTATACGATGTGCAACTCACATGACAATAAAATTAGAACTAATTTAATGTAGATGCTGTGGAGGAACACAAGAATGGGAGCATTGGGATGTTATTTGACTCACCTGCGCTGGAGCTGACAGTAGCCATGTCGGAGTAAAGATCCGCGCTGTCCTGGTGGATCCTCACGTTCTCTCCCGCTACCTTCACCTGGGCCATCGCTTCACTTCTGATCCCCCCTCACACAGATGCAGCTAAACTTAAAGTCACATGTCCCACCCATCTGTTTTACCTTCACCTGTGTTGGTGGGCCAGTTGAGTGAATGGCACCATATGTTTCTGCTGGTGCAGCGCAGACGCCCATCAGTTGGGTTCTAGTAGCTTCATGCTTTTCAAGTTCAGGTCATGAGATAAATTATTTTCAGACCCAGTATTTTCACTGATTTGGTTCCCTGTACCATCACGGGACTGTTCAGCTACAGTTTTGTAGTGCACCATTGAATACTGACTTGAATATATGCAAAGAAAGTTAAATGTAAAGAATACACATTTCAGTAGAAAGCGACGAGAAATGCATCCTGTATGTAGAAGATATAAAATAAAAACTTGAATATATGGATAAAATTGTCGACATATGCAACATGAACATATGGGATGAAAGTTGAATATTTCAGATAACACCTTGAATACATGATAAGAAATTAAGTCTTTAGCAAAAAAGTTGAACATATAAAACTAAAAACTTTAAACATACAGAATGAAAGTTTAATATTTGAAATGACATATTAATATGTACAATAAACCCTTAATGTATGCTGAGAAAACTGAAAATGTGTGAAAGAAACGTGGTGAATGAAAGATAAAAACTTGAATATGTGAGCAAAGGAGGTGAATATTTTTACTCTATGTGACCACCAGGTGGCACTGTTATGCTAGATTGAGGCAAAGACTGAAACCTGAATTATAAAAACATTTTCATATGGATTTATGTGATTCTATTTCGGGGTGGTGGTAGTGGAGTAGTGGAGGGGGGATCCGCCACAAACCAGACCCTCTGTAGTCCCCTCCAGCCTTTGGTTCACTGTATCTCAACTGAAAGAGCACTCCGTCAGCTGGATTAACTCAGCTGAACTCCAGCGTAACCTCCCGGGACCCCCAGCTGCTCTCAGAAATTCCCATGATGCTAAACTCAGTCCAGGCCCAGTGTAGAGGAATGGCCCTGATACCAGGAAGAGACCCACTAATGTCCCAGTCAGCACTGAGTCATGACAGGGAAGCATGGAAGACAGCTCACATAGTTGGAGAGCAGCAGCTGGCTTTTTATCAGCACTCCAACCAGACGGTAATTCATCACGCGCTATATTTGTTGAACAACGCTATTTGCTTTTGCGTGTGCGCTGCATATACATGTCCACTCGCTGTACGTGTTAAGCAGCTTTTGAAAGAGACCCTATTAGACTGGACTCAAGCAGGCCGTTTCCTTGTGTAATATTATAAGATGCGATTTGGCCTAACCAATACATGCGATTCCCAAGAACCAATAAATCCGAAGTTCAAACGCTGGACTCTGCATTTGTGTGATACAGCACATCGTAGTCCTGCCTGGGACCGGGAACCCTGCCAGGAAAGTGTAACAGACAATGTAGAGTGATTGAATGGCTCATACAGAGCAAGGCCTGCATGATCATCTGAACCAACTTTTCCTTGAGAAAGTCCCTCGCCTTGTTCTGGGTTCTCAGCGTATTAATATATAATTTGATTCCTTGTGGCATGCTGTCTGCCAGGGCCAAATCCTGTGTGTCCAGGAAGAGCTTCCATCCTGCCTGTATTATGTGTGTGTGTGTGCATGCACATCTGCCAAGCCTCTTCACAGCTCACATGTTTCCTGTTCCAGACAACCCAGCCACAAACCCCTCCAGAAAAAACCCCCAAGCCTGTCTGTGTGTTTTATTTGCAGTTGCACTTCCTTTTATCTTCTTAAGAAATATAATTCCTTAAAATGTGAAAAAATGTTCTTAAAATCCATCTTCTTCTTCTTTTTTTGTTAAAGGATAATGGCTTTTGATTTGATGAATCAAAAAGATAAATTTGGTCCAAGAAAAATAAACTACAAGGATGATTTAATGTATGGAGTATCCATATGACAAACTCCAAGCAATACAAATTTCCCACGTTTGGGACTAATAAAGTTTATCTTATCTTATTTCAGAGAAAAGGGGAAGTTGTCATAGGTCTTCTTCTTTGTGCTGGTGCCGAGCTTCAGAAACTTCGTTTAAGCCACTAAAAATAACTTTTAACCAGAAGTGGAACCAAAGGGCTGGATGTGGATATAGGCCAGCGTCAGCTGACAGGTTCCACATATCCAGTGAAAACTGTTAATCTTGTGCTCACGGCTAAAAAACAAGGCCAAAAACGTGAAACAGGTAATGCAGGTTTTACATGAACTACAACTATACATAACACTTACATGAACAAAAGCACTGCTTTAAAGATTCACATGATGACACTTTGGTCTAAAGTTCTTTCGTGCACTAATCTTCCACTAACCTTTTTAATAAATAGCTTAGCTTGCTTTAATGTAACATTGGCTGGGTATTAATTTCACTTTTGGTAACCTGGGGTTTACTGAACAAGCTCCAGACACATCATCATATTCATAAGTGTTAACTTGGATATTTTGTTGTTGTCAAGTTCTAATATTGACTGTCATCCTCTGGGATCTGTTACTTTCTGTTTAGTGTTAAACAGGTAGTAAGTTTATACGGGCACTCTGCAGCAGCTGAAATAAGGGTAAGTGATACTTACATAGCACTTTTCTACTGAGCACTCAAAGGGGGTTTCCTCTCTAATTCAAGTTGGTATTGCTGTTTTGTCTCCTGAAAAACAGGATTAGAAAACCCAACAAAAACTGAAATGGCAATTCTTCTATTTTAGCGTTGAAGAATCCTGAACAACTGGACTTTGGCGCTGACTGAGATACACGCCAGAGACGCAGCGTCGCTCAGCATAACAACTTCAACCACAGAGTAACACTCTCTGCTTTACTGTGCATTTTACTCTGAATCAGTGCAGAAATTACCCATGAATAACATGTTGTGTTTAAAACCTGGCAATTGAGACCATAACACTATTTGCAAAATATTTGCTGAGATCATAAATTAAGTAAGAACTATGGCTGTTTTCTCATAAACTTATAGAAGAGTCGCCCCCTGCTGACCATTAATAAGAATGCATTAGCTTCACTTTTCAGCCCCCCAAACTGCATCTGTCCTTTATATACAGTCTTAAACCGTGACAGTGGGCTAAAATCTTTTTAAAACAAGCTTCGTTCTTCTTGAGCTTAAGTTCAAACTCAGACTGCAGATATCCTGACAAGTCCACAATAGCAGCGGATTAGAATAATAGGCGAGGATGATTCACTAGAAGGTGACGGTCTTGAACAAATTGCAGATGATATGTAACTGAGGGCATGTGTGTGTGAAATAGCTTGTGAACACTTTGGAGGCCTGTGTCAGTGCGTATCGTTTTATCTGCAAACACGTCCCTTTTTGTTTGCGTACGTTAACGTGATTCATGCCTTTTTCATGTCACAGCAAATGCAGTATTGAACACCGCTGTCCGTGCTGACCTGTTACAGCACGGGTTTAATGCAGCACAAACCAATAGCAAACAAAGAATAAACTTCACCCCCTTTTCTATTCCCATAAGTTTATCTTTCCATCTTTCTATTATTGGGCTGCAGCGTGTGCCAGACAACTTGGAATCTTTTGGGAGTATCTATCATCTGTGTGTTGTTGTGCATCGTGTGAAAGTTGGGAACAGGAGATGAGATGTAGGGATTCCTAATAGCAAAAAACAGTAAATATACAACAACTTGTCTTGAGCTCGTGTCAAAACGGAGGTCGTGGGAGGTCATAAATCCAATCAACGCAGAACTTATTGTGAAAAATGATGTGGCTATAGTTGAAGGAGAGTACACACGTGCCTACACAATCTGATACTTTTCAAACATGTCCACACTTCCACACCACCTACAACTGCGTGTGTCCTGCAGGATAAGAAAATAACATGCAAGCTACATTATACCGGGTGCTCAATTTCAAGCATTACACATACATGCACACATGTGCATACAGGCCTCTGTGTGGCTGTGCTCGTGTCCAGTATGGACTCACAGAGGAAATTCTTCCCTCCCAGTTTCCCGGGACTGAACTGGGAGTGACCTGGTTGGCAGACGCACAGCCCCGATGGAAGGAATGTAACTCAACCCCCCCCCACCCTATCTCACTCTCAGCCCCTCAACCCCCTCATCCATCCAGCCGTGTGGGCCCAGCTGTGTGAGGACAGACAGAGAAACATACAGTACTGTAGGGTGAGAAGAACAGCTTTTATCCCTCCAGCTAGTTGAGAAACACTCCATCGTTCTTCCCCCATCTGAAACAACCACAGACCTGCAGTCATGTCAAAAAATACAAACAAAAAAAAATAATATTAAACTGACAAAGACAAATTAAGAAAAATAAACAAACTGAATAATCGAGTGTGAAGTCTGCTGCAAAGAGGGTCAGGCACCTGTGACTGCTATGGTTGGTAGCAGATTACCACGATAGTTTGCATTAAAGATTGTAACATATCTGCAAATATTTGCAAACCACCAATAGTGTCAGGAGAATTGACAAACCAGAAACAGAGAATATTCACATTTACAGCTGAAATCAACACGTTTCTAAAGACGAAGCTTCTACTTAACATTTTCCATCTCCAGTTTGCATCGCACTTTTCTCAGTTTCACTACCAGGAGTAGTTTCCAAATGTTTGCAGACCAGTCTGCAACTATATTCACTTATTCTATGCAAACTACAGGCAACTGCAGCAATCTGTAAACGACAAAGCAACTGCAAGGACGATTTCAGTAAAACATTGTAACTCTTTGCAACCTCCAGCAACCGCTAACCGGTGGTTGTCAGGTGGTTACCAACCGGTCTCTATGTATGTATGACTTGGACTTTAAGAGCTTTTGCATTCAGATCAAATCTTCATTTGTGTGTTTTAGGTTTAAATGTCTTTCTACTATCACTTTTGCTGTAAGTGTTTAGAGTTAGCTTGTTGTTTTCCGGGCCATCATGAGGTGTCCAGTACTGATACATTTTCCATGGGAAAATGTACGAACACTACCTTTCATCCCACGTGAATGCTCAAATGCAGCCATAAAGCTAACTAAATAAAGCTGATTTTATTCAATTTTCTTTTGGACATATACTTGGCCTTTCCTCTTGGCACTATCCAAAGGCCAAACTTTCCAGTCTATATGCCTCCCAAGTAGAATCGAAGTCATTCCAGTTTTGTTTTCTCATCATTGCAGCCTCATCAGACACATTCAGAACTCCCAGTCCTCTTCTCTGACAGCTTCTCAGTGTAAAATTTCTTCATATTCTATTTTATGCAGGCTGATTTACAGCTTGTTACACTTGGAAAGTGCACGTGGTTACTCAAGTAATTATTACTTGGCTGTTCCTAACCAGACATTTACAACCTGAACCATTTTGGGAATTAGCCTGTCTTTCTGACCACTGAGCCACTCTGCAGGGTGAAGTGGGAACCACTGCGCCCATTATGACTCAGCAGATGGTGTGGCACGCAGCACCACCCTCTTAGTGCTCAAGTGCTAGCAGCAGTACTGTATGTTCTCTAATGATACTTAACACATCCAGGACGTCACATTACCCTTCGCCTTGGGATTCTCATCTTTCCCAGCTTCAAATATAAAGCCAAATGAGCCAGGTTTGTTCTGGACAGGCTGTCCTGGCCACTGCAGTGATGTCCCATTCAGAAAGCTATACAATACAGCTTTGACAAATAAACTCAAACATAATAAGAATGAAGCACTTTTATGCTTTCAGTGTCTCTCTCCTTCTTCTTCTCTCTTTTTGCTCCGTCTGTCACGCTTCTGTGGAAATGTCAGCTTTATTGTAGAGTGATTGAGATAATGGTGGCGTGTGGCAGCCTGCCCTGTGTGAGGTTTTCGAGGTTCAGCTATTTGGCGGGGAGGGCCCATAGATTTGCAGAGTTGTTGTCTGGATGCCTCCTCCTGCCCCAGACTCCCTAGGTGGTGTCCTCTTTCCTCCACGACAGCCTTTTATTGGCTCCACAGGCCTCTTGTGCTCAAAGGCACTCTCGACCTCAAGCATGATACTCTGCCGCCACCCCTGCCACCTCTTTCTTGCCCTTATTCACCACTATGGGGGAGGAAATGGCCTGGAGGAGGTAGAGAGTGGCACGGTATAATTATCTTCTTTCTACATCGCTCCCTCCACCTTGGTTTCCTCATAACACGTCTCATGGCTGCACTTTGCAACCTAAACAGGATCGGTGTACTTAACAAGGGCATCAGCTCCCTCAGCTCTAAGCTACGGCAAATATGTAGGGTAATGAAACCTACTTATATCGGATTATCGTGCGACAGATTGATGTGATATTATTACTTAGTTACTATTATAACAGACCATTTGATGCGTTAGCAACAGCTGCTATGCATGTTGTGCTTTCTTTACCCCCTAAAAAAGGTGTAGTAATCTTTCTGCAAGTGGGCAACCGACAACAGGTGGCAAAGGTACATATTTAAAGCAAAAAATACGGTGGCCCTGAAAGGTCAAATGTAAACGCAGTTGTTTCTGTCCTGGATGCTGTTTGCACTTTACCGTCTCAGCCCTTTATGTAAAAGCAATGTCCATATTCACGCTGTAGCCTGGTTCTCCGTTCCCATCCTTACAGTAGAACTTTATGTCCGGTGACGACAGTGCTAACAAGTACCAGCATCACACTTGTAATGGTGTGTTTGGTGATTGTTTTATATGTTGTCAAATGTCCAAGAACTTTCAAAATACAGGAGCTGTGCAGCAGTCACCTTTGAATATTGCTAGCATCTACACAAGTACAGGCACATGAAAAAGATTGTAGTCCTGTGAGAAATGAGTCAAATGTCTCTTTGATCATCAATATTATATCTCTATAAAAGTAGAAGCATTCAGGTTTATATCACACTTTTTTGCTATTTTTTCTACTTTATGTTATTAAAAAAGTAACAGAATCTGTCCAAGGATTGAACGTCTAAGCAAATTCATGCAGTGCTCAGAGAAACTGCAAAAAACCCCGAGCTTTAACTTCTCACTCAACATGTTCATTTCCAGCCAGACTAGACAAAACGGGAATGTTTGGCAAAAATGCACAGCGCTGTGTTTGGAGAAAACCAAACAGAGCTTATCAGCACAAACACCTCGTACATGTCATCATGATAGTGGAGGGGTGATCATTTCCCCTGGTCTTGCAGCCACAGGACCTGAAACCTATGTAGTTGGAGTTAACCATGAGCTCCTCTGTATAAGTATTCTAGAGTCGTATGTGAGGCCATCTGTCCAGCTGCGACGGTTTGGCCAAAACTGGGTCATGCAACAGCACAATGATCCTGACCACACTAGCAAATATAAAGCAGGTTGGCTGAAAAAGAGAAGAATTAAGATTTTGCAATAGCCCAGTCAAACTCCAGACCTGAACCCAGTTAAAATTCTGTGGCGGGTGACATCATGATGGCTACAACCATCTTCTGTTGTTCGTGGCCACATCCTAGAGATCTTTTTAGTTATTCCAAAATATTGCTAATAGGATGATTTCTGATTTCTAAAGACCTCATTCCACGACAATTAGTCTTGCAAAACTTTGTTTCTAAATATTTAATTTGATGAGTATCAAGTGCTTTCTCTTGAGTAACAACTTCAAAGCGGGGTGTGTGAGTGTAACCATGACGACAGAGGCTGGTCTACAAGAGATGCTTGCGGCCTTTCTCATCAGAGAGAGGTTGCAAGCGGCCCTTATATAGTCAAAGTCAGGGTCAAATTTATTTATATAGCACATTTAAAACATCAACTGTTGGCCAAGGCGCTGTACATTTAATCAAAAGATATAAAAACATAGAAAGACATGATAAAAGTTAAGATAAAGAATCATAAAATTTGAAGATTTGAGTAAGAAATAAGATAAATAAAAGTAGTACCAATTCATTTGTTTTAAAAGCTAAGGAATAAAAATGGGTTTTCAGATGGGTTTTAAAAGTGTCCTAAGTTGGGGAGATCCTGATGAGAAGGGGCAGTTTGTTCCACAATTTAGGAGCAATCACAGTAAAAGCTGGTCTCCTCTGTGCTTTAATCTGGATCTCGGGACAGCCAGGAGCATTTAAGCCGCAGGCCTCAATGATCTTGCAGGAGTGTACCAATTTAAAAGATCAGAAAGTTATGAGGTTGCTAACTCATGCAACGCCTTCAAAACAAATAATAAAATCTTAAAATTAATTCGAAAACTAACTGGCAGCCAGTGTAAGGATGCCAGTATGGGAGATACGTGGTCTGGCTAGCATGTGCTAGTTAGTAACAGTACTGCAGCGTTTTGAACCAGATGCAGTCGGCTAACAGATGACAGACTAAAACCAGGGTAAAGACTATTACAGTAGTCGAGTCGAGATGAAATGAAGCCATGGCTAGCTCTCTCAAAGTCTCTAAACCAGAGAAATGGCTCCACTTTAGCAAGTAGCCGAATTAATCTGTTTATCAAATGTTAGAGTCCAAAATCACTTCTAGGTTCCTTGCAAAGGTTTTTGTTTAAATACATTTCTAAGGGGCCAAAGTGGCAGTGGCCACAGGGACCAAACACAATGACCTATTTTCTGTTCATTTAATTCTGGGGTAGGGTGTCCTGCAGGTTTAAGATGTGTCCACGATCCAACACAGCTGATTTAAATGGCTAAAATACCTCCTCAACATGTCTTGAAGTTCTCCAGAGGCCTGGTAATAAACTAATCATTTGATTCAGGTGTGTTGACACAGGGTAAGATCTAAAACCTGCAGGACACCGGCTCTCGAGTCCTGGAGTTCCCTACCCCTGATTTAATTTAAGAAAGTTTAAAGCCATCTTTAACATCCTCCAAACAACCTAGCGAACCCTTCAGAGGACTCACAGATTTACGTTTCATAAACAATGGAATGAGATGCCATGTTTTTTAGAAATTGAACCCATAGGGAGCATATAAATTGAAAAATGAACTGGGCAAAGAATAGACCCCTGGGCGACCCTACAAAAAGTGAGGTTTTTGACAATTTAACAGAAAAACTTTGGTTGGACAGGTAAGATTTAAACCATTCCAATGCAGTCCCTTTGATTCCGACATAGTGTTCAAGCCGAGATATAATAATCCTATAATCTACAGTATCAAAGGCAGCACTGAGGTCTAATAGTATTAGGCAGAATCTCCTAAATCAGTAAAAATTAAAAGGTCCTTAAAAACTTTTAAAAAGGCAGTTTCAGTGCCGGGGTTTTGCTTTAAAACAAGATATATTATATCACCCGGATATATCGTCACCACCGAGCTGACTGCCCTGCTCACTGCTCACCATACACTGTAATGCCTGGTGTGCTTATCCTCATGTAGCCATGCATGTTTTCTAACTTAACATATGTGTATACCATATTTTGTCTCACAGACTACATGTGCCCTCTCAAGTGGGACCAGCGCTTGCTTGCACACTGTGTGACCTCTGATCGAGTGTTGGATTTCTGCTGCTATTACAGTGCATATTGTAGTCTGGTCTGCAGGCTATTCTTAGCAGCGCCATAAGTGAAAACACGAGGAGGAAAGCTAGAGGGCTTTTAAAGGCTATGGATCAGATATGTGCCGTGTTTTAACAAATCATCATCTGATGCACAGGAATCTGACGCAGGAATACTTTTACTGTTAAGGTCCATTTCCATTAGTTTTTGACTGAAATTAACCCAAAAAGTCAGAGACAGATACAGACATGGACAAAATTGTTGGAACCCTTCGGTCAATGAAAGAAAAACACACAATGGTCACAGAAATAACTTAATCTGACAAAAGTAATAATAAATAAAAATTCTATGAATCTTAACCAATGAAAGTCAGACATTGCTTTTCAACCACGCTTCAACTGAATTATTTAAAAAATAAATGCATGAAACAGGCCTGGACAAAAACGATGGTACCCCTAGAAAAGAATGAAAATAATGTGGCCAAAGGGACGTGTTAATCCAAGGTGTGTCCACTAATCAGCATCACAGGTGTCAGTGGGCCTATATATAGGACTCCAGGTAGTCACTGTGTTGTTTGGTGACATGGTGTGTACCACCAACATGGACCAGAGGAAGCAAAGGAAAGAGTCGTCTCAAGAGATTAGAAAGAAAATCACAGACAAGCAATGTTAAAGGTAAAGGCTATGAGACCATCTCCAAGCAGCTAGAAGTTCCTGTGACTACAGTTGCACATGTCATTCAGAAATTTAAGATCCATGGGACTGTAGCCAACCTCCCTGGACGTGGCCGCAGGAGGAAAATTGATGACAGATCAAAGAG
>VUQR01013382.1:9560-29487 GCA_015108515.1 Hemichromis elongatus | reverse complement strand
TAACGTCCCCCCCCCCCCTGTTTTCTTTTCCTTAAGCGTCAGTTCATGTATATATATTTTCAATTATACCACCATCATGTCTAACTAATATGGGATCTACTTCATCCACAAAACATTGTTCATTCAAAACATTGTACCTTTATTTGTATCAGTCTTGATACATTTCCACACATTTGGAGCTAGCGCTCACACCTGATTGTCATCCTGTCGATTGTAAGCCTCTATTTTTTTATTTTACTTTAAGCTTCACGTGTGTCTCTTACAGATAGGCAATATTGGATCATTTTCCTCAGTAAGCACATAAATGTCAATCAACGTTTCAATTTCAGTTGTTTTATTGGGTTACCCTTATTTTTGATCATTTGTCTGAAAATCTCATGTTTTAGTTAGTATTTATAAAACGCATAGAACATTCGAAGCTGTGGAATGAAGAATTGCTTCTTGGTTAATTGCACCCTTCCTCGTTTTGTTTTCACAGGCAACACCGAGAGTGCGAACAAGGTGGCAGAGAAGCTGGAGGAACTCTCTGTAAAAGACAAGGCCTCAGAGGAAAAGAAGGAAGAGGAGAAAAAGGAGACTGAGAAGAAGGATGAGAAGGAGGCGGTGAAAGATGAGAAGAATTGAGAACCAAGAACTTGCTTTTGCTGATCTTCAATATATCGTTTTTTCCTCTTTTTCTACAATAGACTCTAAATGAACTGAATTTGGACACTTGCATAATATTATTAGGTTTTCTTTTTATTGTTTTTTGCCTCAAGATCACAAGTCCTTGATGCCAATGGGGGGAAGAAAAATACACCCTAGTGATTTTTTCCTGGAAAAAGTCCTTCCTTTCCCACCCCTTTCCCTCTTTGCACCATGGAATGCCACGCTTTCCATCGTTGTCATCTACAGTTCAATGTTACTTCAAACAAACTGTGAAAAGAGGCTTGTGATAGTGACGATTCCCACATTGGGGTGTTTTTTTTTTTGTTTTTTGCTATTCTGATAAAGAGTTTTGTTTGTAGAGGGAGAGGATAACGTAGCCTGCTCGTTGGCAGCGCAGTGTCATTGACCAGGTATTACAGAGGTGCATTTTAAGTATAAAATCCCATGTTGCGTCACAGTGGGCCACCTTACCCTGTCCACTGTTAATGCTTCCACTGTTAGACAATAAGTAAGGCAAAGACTTCTCACTGACTGCCTTGAAGAAGTAATTCCTTCTTTGGTCAGTTCTGTTGGGAACTGATTTGAAGGGAATCCACTCCAGAAAGTTGAGGGGCATCAGATGAGTACTGCTCCATGCAGTGTGCACTGATGGCTGACTGATAGGAAATGAGATGCACTTAGCTAAAAAAAAACAACAAAAAAAAAACTTTTTTTTTTTGTCCTGACAAAATCAAGTCCAAAGTAAACAGTCCATCAGTTTGGTGCAGCTATGCTCTGACTTGCGTTCCTCATTAGTAAATCAAGTTTGTATTGTTTAGATCATAACATTCCCAGACTTTAAAGCATGTAGAGTATATGTAACAGAGTGTGCCCTGTTTGATCCGTGTGCTCACCACCCTCTCCTTTTCTTTCCACTAATTGAGTTCTTAACCTTGCCTCTGAAGTGCATCTAAGTGCCAGTGCATCTGTAAATACATGAATATGGATGAAATGTTGCTTTTCATTTGCGCACAAATGATTTGAAATGTTTCGTCCAACTTCGAATAAAAGCTGTCAAAGACCACACGTTTGCATTCATATAAAGTCCCTCGTTTCTTATTAGGAAGAATCAGTCTGATTCAAAGAGTCGGAAACTTTATTTACTCTGCTCAGGGCATTGGGAAATATTTCCTCTTCACAAAAATAGGAACGCATGTACAGTTACAGTATATTCTTCATTTTTAATACACATTGAACTTTCTATATGAGTTTCAGAAAACAAAAGTCAGCTTGAGGCTGATTCAACAGAGTCATTGCTGACTGTCAGGAATGGCCCCTGACCTGCAGTGATGTCCATCCCAGAAAACAACATCTGAGTAATGGCAGTCATTTTAAATTGGAATGACATCGATTAGCTCTTTAGATATGTGGTCGAACAGGGTCTGGGAGTCACGATTGATCGGCTTTTTCAGGAAACTCAGCAGCTATTGGTCTGTTGTGGGATTTCAAGATGTTCCACTTTGCTATTCCACTGACACTCCTACCCATCCCAATTTCCCCAAAAAACTATCCCCGTATACCACAGTCTCACAACAGAAAGTATTTATCATTTCTCATATACAGGAGTCGTGCTTTGCAGTACTGTCTTCATTAGTAAGGCGGCTGGGTGAGACCTTAAATGGGAGACAACTCTTACCAGAAGGTTTAAGAAAAGCGTACCCAGTCGGAGATCGTCACAGGTGTGGCCTGCTGCTCAGTACAAAACACTAACACTATTTCACTGTCAAGTGAGTCAGCCATAGTTTGCTTTGTATGAAAACAAAGTTTCTTCCCAAAAGGCAACAATGGCTTATTGTTATGCAACCAAATGCAACATTTACATTCTAGTAACATCTGGCATGTTGTGTCATTGTCCACTTAGTTTTGAACAGCTATTTTTCCACTTAAAGGTTATTTATTTATTAACAAACAAAAAAGTCACAATAGTACCAGAGCTGTACCAGACAGCTACTGCAAATGAATGAATTTGGCATTTTCACTCTTTGTGACATAGCATTACGTGACCTAGTTGTTGTATCTTTGAAGACGATGGGGTGTGTAGCCGCTTTTGGCACCTAAAGATCAAGGCAGCTTTTATGCAAAGCCCAGTCCTCGACTTTATCATTGTAGATTACATGTTGTCAAAACTGCCATACAGAACAAATTCTATCTACTTTACTTACCCATCACTGCAAAAATTAAAAATCTTACTAAGTATATTTATCTTATTTCTACCCTTAAAATAAGACACATTCAGCTACAAAGTAGCATTTCACTGACATATATGAACTTGTTTTAAGACAGTGCATCTTGAAACTAGAGAATTTTCACTTGTTCGATTGGCACTTATTTCAAGCAGAAATATCTTGTATTAAGTTAAAAATCTGCCAATGGAGCAAATGAAAATTCTCTAGTTTCAAGATGCACTGTCTTAAAACAAGTTCATATATGTCAGTGAAATGCTACTTTGTAGCTGAATGTGTCTTATTTTAAGTGTAATGAGACATTCCGACTAGGAACAAGACAAATATACTTGGTAAGATTTTGAGTTTTTGCAGTGATTTTTCACAATCTCATCCACTTATTGAAATTATAATTTAAGAACAAACTCCACTCGAAACACCAATTCAATATAAAAGGATACTTTTTCTTTAAAAAAAAAAAAGAAAAACTACAAAAAAAGTGTGACCAATGTTTGTTTTTTTAAACAGACTGATTTGTTTCATTTAATCTTCCTATATGTATTGTTATAGCAAAAACAGCTTATCGACTAAATATTTTTCCTTTTTTTGAGTTCACAAAGATTCATTTGGTTGTTTCCAGGGTGGACTCATTCTGTACTCGGTGAGAAACACTGGGATGAGGTATTCTGGTCTTTCAGAGCACAATATAATCACCCCAGCTCTTTTGATGTGACTCATGCTGAGGAAAATAAAAGAGCCACGATTACATACTGAATCCTTATTACAGGAGTAAAGGGCAGGGCTGTGTTAATTTGTAACCCAAAAAATCTGCGCTCCACAGACAGGAAGTGGAGACATTTATAATATTAAATTAATGTTAACTTGCATCTCTGGCTGCATGAGTTCTTAAGAAAATTCTTTAGAAAAATAAAGTGTGTCCATTAAACGCGAGACTGTTTCATTAAATTTGGAATGCAGCCACCCAAAAATAAAAAAAAATGTGGGTACTCTGTAGAACAGTGGGTGTTCCTCAACCCCTAAACACGCACTTTAAGGATGGATCCTCTGAAAGTAAACCAGTACATGAGTGCCTTAAACCTGCATTTGTTGCAATAGCTAGTAGGGGGCAACTCTTCTGGTTACACAAAAAAAAGGCTTACGGACATAAAAATGTAATTATATCTCACTTGCTTTTTAATGCATTTTCCATGATGTCAGTAGCTAGAACGAAGTTGTTTTTTTAATAGTCCATGGTTTTAATTTAGTAAAATATGGTCCCATTTATAACATACGAAGACGGTCAGGCGGGGAATACACTGGGATGTGCAGTGCCCTCTGTTGCACCCCTCGCTTTTTCTAGCATACTAAACCAGTACTAGTTGGACAACCAATGAGTAAGATGTTCTGTTTGATTTTTGTAGTAAGTACAGTTTGTTTTAACCCTGATTTTCACAGGCTAAAACTAGCATCCAGTTGATTTCATAGTATAAAACAGATGCAATCTTCTAACCAAGCATGCTAACTAATGTTAGCTGATCAGCTGCGCCCTCTGTTTCAAATGTTTTTGGAAAGAAAAAAAAATCTTAACTAAATCCTAAAGTCAGTCCTTCAAAACAGGAATCTCCAAACACATGGATGATGTCATTGTATTGTGGTTAAGCACATCTTCTATATACAGTCTTTGCCCAGTCAAATAACCATGACAGAGTTGAGGAACACTCACTCCTGTTCTACAGAGGTCTCTTCTGGTCACCATCTCCAGTTTCTTGTCTCTTTTGTGTTGCTTTTCTTTTTTTTTTTTGCCCTTGCACGTATCTTCTCCATATAAACCCTCCATCACATCTCCGCCAGAGATAGTGTGAACAGCACAAGTTAATGTGAAGCACCTTGACTTTTTGAGGTCAGCTAAAAAGAGTCTTCTTGCAGAAATCCGTAGCAAGTCAAGTGTTCAATCGATCTGTAGTGTTTCTGTTCAGCCCTCTGCTTTCGCTGGAGCTAAAGTTGCGTGTGACATTTGGAACAACAAACGTTTCATAACCACAGATGAGAGACGACGGTAATAACATTGATGATCTCGCTAAACGGTCCACTCTCACGACTACGACGATAGACTATAAAATATTAACGACAAACACTCTGCACACCCACAGTACAGCCTGCAGCGTTATCAGCTGACAACCCACCCCTCTGGCACAAACACACACGGGCATATAGCTAAACAAGACCCTCAAAAGAGCAAAGAGATCCTCTGATTTTGGAGAGTAATTTCAAAACAGGCGGGTAATATGCACCCCTGACTGCCCGTCTTATTATTAAAGTAACAGAGGAGAATCTCTTTGTGGCAGAGCGTCCGCTGTCGGTCATTGGTGGATGCGGCGTCCCTGCTCACACTGATATCTCATATGTGGTGCCTCCTACGCCTGTCACCTTTTTGACGTTACTGTGGCGACTGGGACTGAGGGCGGCACCCTGGGCGGTCGGGTGGCAGTCCATCTGCCCATTAACTTTCATGGCCTCTCTGAGTGGAAAGAGAAGAATAAGATATGATTCAACACACATCAAAAACTAAGGGATGTGAAAACACGCACATCAGTTTTCTGGAACAGCAGCACAATTTTATATGCCATTCAGAACCCGCCCCCTAAAAAACAAGCCAGCAACATGGATGATTAGTCAAGTGTTAACTTATTAGTAAAGTAAAAGGCTTGGAAATGTTAGTGGAGTCAGTAAAGAGCATGCAAAATGAAAAAGTAATGAGTTGTCACACAATTTTATTCAACAGATTTTTTTGAAATAATACAAAAATGTTAGTTTTTTTTTTTTTAACTTCTACTAGAAAGGCAAACATACAAATCAAAACAGAATGTGTACGACTTCACACAGCAGACAGAACTTATCAATAAATGAGCAGAACAGTGGGACAAAAAAAATAAAAAATACACGACACAACTGCTACATGTTGCCTTGATTAGCAGTACCCTAGTGCCCTATGCAATGCTGGTTGTGTCCAGCAGAGGGAGGAGCGTTTCCAGTGAGAATACATTCAGTTACCTCCAGACCTCTGCTCTGTACAATGCATGCAGTACCCCAGGAGTTATATTAGGATTCATACCTTGGGCCCCCTAGACGAGGTGAGTCTGTCCTCTCGTGTGCACCGATGTAGGAGAGTTTCTGGCGGGAGTAAGAAGGGGAACGGGGCATAGCGGGGGAATGGGGTTGGTGGGCCGGGGAGCGATAGGGGCCCTCTGAGCCTGTGGTTCTGCTCTGGCTGCTGTTGATGCTGCTTTGATCTGTGTACAGGGAGGTGGATGAAGTCCTAGGCGCACGGCCCAGTGTAGAGCCAGCGTGACGCAGCACTGGAGTTCTTTGACCATAGCTCGTCAGTCCAACCCCAATTAGGTTGTCCCTGGAGCCTCCATAGGCTGGAGGTGTCGGGCCTCTTGACCCGGGGCCACGAGGCCCATCTGGGTAGCAAGCATTAGTAGGGAGGCCATAACCCCCATCAAACACACCAGAGTCCTGGGCATAGATATGGGTCTGGGAGCGCCCGTGACGCATCTGCCGCTTCTCCCTCTCCTCCTTCTCCTTTCGCTCCTGGATGGATGCCATGATGGTCTGAGAGAGGTTGTCGTAGCGCACAGGAGATGGGTCTCTGTCCCTCAGGTGAGGGGACTGTCTGCCCACCGCTCTGGGGGTTATCACTGGGCTGTAGGTAGGGGGGACCTGTTGTCTCTGCATATCAGGTTCCCGGATGTGGCACATTTTGGTGGGCAGGTAGGGTGAGTGGAACCCCACAGAGGGCACACCACGGTGGGCCATGCACTCACTGGCAGTAGCTGGGGAAATGCTGGGGTTTAGCAGGCTGTCATAGGACAGACTACCATTGCGGTTGGAGAGATTATTGGGAGAGAAGACACTCTTGTAAGGGGTTGAAGTGACTGTCCGTGGCTCCAGTGCTGGGAGCTGGCCCTTCTCCGGCCTGCCATGACCCTGTTTTAGGCTGAGAGAGCGGGAGTTGATGGGGTCTGAATCCAGCTGGAGGGGCGAGGACTGGAAAGTGCGATGGAGGGGAGCATTAGCATATTCAGGCAGGTCCAGGTTCGGCTCAGATCGATAGTCATGACCACGGACACCTTCTTCCAGGATGGCTGAAGGCTTCCGGTCATCAGATATGACAATCTGAGGGGCAAATGTCAAAATAACATTTGAGCCTTTTGGCACTTTACGATGACTAACTGTTCACTGTTTCACAAATATGTATAATACATAATAACATGAATGCGTTACCTTCTCCTCTGTAGTGTGGTAGTGGACTTTGGGCATGGTGCCAAAGGATGGCCTGAATTTGTACATGGCTGGAGTGGATGGGTGGGTCTTACCAGACAGAGAACTCTCTGCAATGCAAACAATATAAAGACCTGTGTTAAAAAACTAGAGATTAAGGCAACAACACATTATAGTATATAAGGACAAAAGATAAGAAACTGTAGAGTTCTGCAAAAACACACAATCACAGTTTCTACACAACAAAACTAAGTGGAATAGCAGGGGAGCCAGATGGGAAGAATCAGTTCTGTAACTAATATTTAACACATCTGAGTCCAGCAACAGCCAACCGTCCATCACTGACGAACACTCTTCTTGAGTAAAATGCAAAACCCAAATGCATTTAAAGAAGGTGCTTTTAGCAGGTAGCCACGTCTCAGCGGTGATGCCTGAATCTTTTTGGAGAAACGTGCAAAGAACACCTGTGTCCACAGGTTATGATTTCAGAAAATTACCTCAAATGGCGAGGAGACTGGGCGCAGTTACCTGCAGTACCACCAGGCAGCAGTAGTGCTCTTTGGAAGAGCAGAAAGTTTTCAGGCCCTGACATAATGCACCATGACACTACAGATCCGAGAAGTAAACCTGGTCTCTACACTACTCTATTAACTATTTCATACTGCTGAATTGAGGTTAAAATCCTTAGCTGTAAAACTACCTCCACAGTAGTTTTGTCGTTTATATGGATGGTTTTCAAAAGACATTTTTCAGTTACCATTGTGCCCCAACCCCCACCCAAAAAAACAAGGTGGTGATTTACGTTGCAATGCTTCACTCTGAAATTGTACCACAAATCTGGTGCTGATTCACAGACCCGAGCTTGCCTTCTCACTGCAAATCACCGCCAATTTTCTTGCCCGGCGGGAAACAGGCCATCAACCTGCTGCTGGGAGGGACATTCATCAGGCTAATCTAGAGCCAGCTCCCAAACCAGGACACTAGTGATCTACAGAGGAAGTTCTGGCAATTGCTGTTTGGTGCAACCGTGACAAGAAGTAGGATTGTTGACGAGTGACAGGAGAAAGAGAGAGATAGGGAGTCAGGGGAGTCGCTGCGTTTCTGTGGTTCTTACCTTCACTGGATGTCATCTGGCTTTTAAGCTGGTTGTACCTATCAGCTTTGGGTGGCAACGGCGGCTGGGTTTCCTTGTCATCTAAACCATCTAGGCTGCTTTTGGACTACACGACAGAAAAGAGACAAACACAAAGTGTCACAGAGAGTTTTCGGGGTGGCAAACCTGCACATGACAACTAGTCTACATTTAAAATGAAAAAAGAAAATCATGGCAGAGTTGGATTAAGATCCTCAGATTAAGGGATGTAATGCTGGTAGCAGCTGACGCAGTCTTGAGCTGGAAGTCAGCTGTGCTTCTATTTAAGTCAGCATCTGCAGATTTCTCCCCTTTAAAAACTTACATTATTCATCTGAGATGGCACCAAACTTCAAATGACACGACTTAGTCATTTAGCAATCAATACAATTTTCTCCAGTATCTCTCAGCCAGCTCTTAAGAACTTAAGTTACAGGCAGAAAAACAAATCCAAGTAATCAATCCTAGTTGCAGAAAGGTCCCCGACTAAGCACAGAAATCAGGAAGTAATTACCCCATTGTAATAGAGCTGACTCACTTTCCTCTCAGTATTTTCCTTCCCAAACCATACACGCAACAAACCATAAAAATAAAACAAAACAAAACTTGAAGAAGAGGCAGTTGCAATAAAATTAACTGCTCAGTGGAGGCCTACTTATGAAAGTCGACTGTGATTTTCCAAAAGTTAACAATATAAGGAACAAAAATGTTCCAGAGTCTGGGGACAATCCAAGGGTGACTTCCCTGCTGGCATGTCATTCCTCTGCTCGCTTTCCCATATCTCATCTGCCCCTTAAAGGCAAAAAAGATGAGTTTCAGTCTGTTTACTCTAACCTGCAGGTCAAATTAAATATGAATTGCTTGATATAATATTTCACCCCAAATTTATCAGCAACAAGAGGAGGATAAGAGCTGGAAACATATTTCTTGTCCTCTGTGGATTAATACTAAATGGATTCTTTTCACTCCATACATTATTGATGAATACTGGGATCATCTTTAGTGCCTATAAAAGTTGTAGCGTGTAGCACAGTGCTCACACAGCACTTCAACGCTCCTAATGACAACACAAGTTCAACATGATGGATGCAACATTAATTATACAGGCTTGGGTAAATGCTTTAGTACAACTCAATTCCAAAAAAATATGGGACACCATTCAAAATGTAAATAAAAGCAGAATGCTATGATTTGCAAATTTCATAAAGCCAATTTGGTTTCACACTAGTACACAGAGAACATATCAGATGCTTAAACTGGGACATTTTACTGTGTTATACTGAATTTGATGGCAGCGAACATGTCTCCAAAAAACTGGAAACATGGAAAAAGGTGCTAGAAAAACATTTGGAACTAAAAAGAAGCAGTTGGCTAATTTAGGTTCACTGACAACAAGTCAGTAACATGACGGGGTAAAAAGAGCATCCTCAAGAGGCAGAGTTCCTCAGAAATAAAAATATGCACAGCTTCACTAAACTGCAAAAACACTGTAACCTTGAAGACTTTGAATATTTCATCATCTACAGTATATACATTAGAAAGATTCAGAAACTCTGGAGAAATCTCTGTGGGCAAGAAACAAGAATAAATAATAATATTAGATATCTGTATTCTTTGAGCCCTTGGGCGGCAGTGCACTGAAGACAGACACTATTCTGTCAAAATTACACTGCATGGTGTCAGGAACACTTCCTGAAACCACTTTCTGAACACAGTTCACGATGCAAGCCGTAAATACAGGTTGAAGCTGTATTAAAGACGCAAAGGAGAAACTGTGTGCAAACATGATCCAGAAACTCTTCCATCTTCTCTGGGCCATGCTCATTTTAATATGGGGAAGTGGAAAACTTTTCCTGTGGTCAGATGAATTGACATTAGGTTTTTTGTTGGGTTTTTTTTGGAAGCCCAGACTAAAGAGGAGAGGACCATCTGGCTTGTTATCAGCCCCTAATTCAAAAGCCTGCATCTTGGTTTGTATGGAAGTGGATCGGTGCCTATATAACTGCCAGCTTTCACATCCGGAAAGACACCATCAATGTTGAAAGTGTTTGAGGACACCCAGTCTATGTCTTTTTAGGCAAGGCTTTCCATATTTCACAAGTACAATGATAAATCTGCATCTATTAAAACTGGGTGTGGTTTCTGTTTTGGTCTCATCTTTGTCCTCCACTGCTGTACAGCCCCCTTCCTGTACAGCAGTAGAGTGCAGGGAGAGGGCTAAACTCTCCGACTGCAATCCAGACCTTTCACCAATTTGATGCATCGTAAAAAATATGACTCAGAAAAAAAATCTGAATTTTTGAGCAGATAGAATCGTCTATGAGACAAAAATGGGACGACATATCTGTCCCAAAAGCGCATCAGCTGGTCTCCACAGTTCCCAGACATTTACGGACTGCTGTTAAAAGAAAAGGGGATTCTACACAGCAGCAAACACGGGCCTGTTTTAAAACATGTTGCTGACATCAAATTTGGAACACGTTTTCTATTGCAGGTTTGTGAGATTTGCAAATCAGTTGCTTGCTTTCACATTTAGTCACACAGACGCACCACATACATCCTTTTGAACTCAAATAATTTTCCCGATTTGGGTCGTCCGTCTTTAATCTGTTAAATAATATCCTAAAACTCTGCTTTATGGCGCTAACGTGTCCCATTAGTGGAGAAACGGCTGTGGATGTGCCGTGCCACAAATGATAGACAAACAGAGGAAAGCTCCCTAGTAAGTGCAAGCTAGTCACCTTGGAGCTGATGATGGTGCTATGGATCCCATTGTCGCTGACTTTGATGGTGATTTGCCTGTCTGAGAGATCTGGTCTGATGAACGGGGGCTGAATTTTGATGTGTGGCTTCTTCCTGGGGTCCAGCGTGTACCTTCATCAAAAATGTACAGCACATTAACAAACAGGTTATTTACAGTCATCTACTGAAAGCTATATCTCATTATCAACCCACGTCAGCCTCTCTGTGATGCACTGACACGCCTGTGTCCCAGATGACTCGCCACAATGGTTTACAAAAGACATTTCACACACAAATGCTCACGTTCAGCAGGCTTTTCAGAGGCGTCACTGTGGAAGCTTGAAGAGGAAAAAAAAAGCTGTTCTATATTTTGTGAGCATAGAGAGACATATTTCAATTAATCAACGCCTTTATAAAAAACAAAAACAAAAAAACAAACAAAACAGGAAACCTAATGATTTTGCTGTCAGATCATTCACTCCCAGTCAGGTTCAATGTTATATGAGTCACTGATTCAGTAAATTAAAGCAGTTCCCATCAGGGCCTGTGCAACAGCTAAACAGCAGCCACACAACACTTCATCCCCACCTGTTGTCGTCTGCTTTCAGGCAGAACACCTCTGCAGTCACCTCAGAGCATGTGCATAGACATGCAAGGGCCTGTGTTATCACTGCGGTGATTGGCTGGTACAGTGTGGATTTCACAGGCTTTGTTGGGCACATGCATACGTATGAGTAGGCTGTGGCATACATGTGCACGTGTATTGCCTTGATGTATTGTATCTAACAGGAAAACAAGACAGTTTCTACCTACCCATACAATGCACACAAGCAGCATAGTAAAGCATCTTACCTGGGTGCTAGGGGACTACATAAAACGTACTCCACGTTGCCACAGCAACCCTTGGTGAAAGGATTTACTCCTCCACGAAACTTGCCCGTCACCTGCAGGACAAAATGCTGGTTTACAGCTGGCAGCAAAGTAAGCATAAGGCCACGGCCAACACACAGAGAATGGACACACACACTTTCCCTTTATATCTTAGTGAGGACATCTAATTGACCTAATGCTTTCCCTAGCCACTTACCCTAATCCTAACCATGAATGCCTAAACCTAACCATAACCTTGCTGTAACCCTGACACTAAAACCACATTCTGAGCTTCTAAAAGGCCTTTAAACTTGTAGGGCCTGCAGTTTGGGCCCCACAAGTATAGTAACAGTCGAATTTTTGGTCCTCACAAAAATGTATAAGTGCAAACACACACACACACCCAAAATACTTAGCGTGTATGTGCTTACTGCCTTTAACAGGCTCAAATAGTTTGTGATTTCTTCTTGTTCTACGTGGAGCTGTTACGCCAATAAACAGTAACAGCACTAATTGATTGATTAACACATGCATGTTCATTTTCAGCGCCAACATCTCCTCACCTGTTCGTTGGTTGTTCGACCTCGAGCTACGAGCACCATGTGAAAACCTGTGAGCCCCATGACCGGAATAAAGAAAAGACCCGCTATGCACATCACCACCAGACTGAGCACAAAGGTCAAGGTCATAATAAAGTGAGGTCACAGTGCGAGTCATAAAGGGATGATACAAGGAAGCAAGTTTACAAGAAATACTAAAGAATCTAAAGCTAATGACATTTAAATAAAAAATTATTGTACAGTTTTTGTAGGATTTCCAAAAAGGGTAAGGATACGTGACAGTGGTGTGCAGCGCTCCCAGTGTTTCTCTGTGATCAAGGACGAAGATGAGACCAAAACAGAACACTCCCACCATGTGAGCACTCAGCGACAGTAGGAAGAGGAAGAAGTAGCGGTAGTTTCTCCGTCCAATGCAGTTGTTCACCCAGGGACAGTGATGGTCAAAGTCCTGAGGAAGGGAGGGAGTTTTCTTTTTAGAAATGTTTAGACACCAATCAGAACATGTCTTTAAGGTTTTAAGAGTAAGTCATGATGGTACAGTTGGGGGGTGTTCAAACGCTAAAACGCAGCACTGGCTTATTATTCAGGCATATGAAGCAAAATTATTTAAAAAAAGACAGACGTCGTCACCATCACCTTTGTTTGTGCCTTAGCAACCAGTTCAGCGTGTTTGCTGTGGCAGGCGTGTGACTCAGAAATCGAGGACACTGCATGTAGAGACAGCTTCATGGTCTATTTTACTGTAACTGGGACTATAATTTACTAAATCACTATCATGCTCTGTTAAAAAAGACTTGATAGAAGGGACTGAGAACACAAAGTTTTTAGGAAAACATTTTCTCACTGAGAACCTTTTGTTTCTCTCGCTCATGCATCTCTACAGTCAGAATTTTTTTTAACCTGAAAGCCCAAAAAAATAAATAAATAAATAAAAAATGCAGGTTTTAAAGCACTTAATCATCAAGTACAATCCACCTCATATATACGGCCCGAACTCCGGCATTCATTCTTCTTCTCCTTGTTCTGCACTACTTGGGAATTTAGTTGGAAACTAGTTTTATGACTCCTGTTGTTTCAATAAACAATAACCCCTAATCACACTGCACCTTAAATAAATGTCTTGTACTGCCTATTGAATAAGCAATGTAGTCCTAAATCTTACCAAGAAATGAGTTTATCTGCATCCCTGTAAAACTGTTCATTAATTTCATTGTTTTGATCATCAAACATTCACCCCCTCCCCCTTTTTTTCCCAGTATCTAGAAGAAAAACACATACAGGAATACAAGCTGCTTCATTCTGCATCTTCTGTATTAATGTCTCATGTCCCTGTGTATTTTTATGCCTCTGTGTGTGTATTACTCAGTGTAAATCCAATGTGTAGTCTTACAGTATTTGAATGTTAAAGCTGCCAGAAGCTTATATTTATTCCAGTAATTATAATCTTTAATGATGACATTTTTGCTGCCAAAAACACAGATAATGAGAATTGCTCTTTCCCCGCTTTAAATCCTCGGCAGAAAATCTAAATATATTCCCCAAAAAAAAATCTGCATTATTTTTCATACCAAATACGCGTGAACACGCCAACTGGACAACTTCAGATTCTTGATAAAATACTCATATGTCACTCTGACCTTGATGCATATTTATATTTCATATGCAGTGAACCCCCACACACTCTCTGTTTGCACTCATGCTTCTGTATCACACACACACACACCTCCACGCAGTTGTCGCAGACGCTGCAGTGCGAGCAGCGAGGCGGCCTGTAGAAGTGACAGGTGGCGCACCACTTCATCCGGACCTGAATGCCCTTGATCTCCACGTTCTTGTAGAGCGGTGCCCGGAAATCATCCTCCTTATCCTCGTCTTCGTCCGCTGTGGGGCACACGCGCAACGGAGACACACGTTCATGCGGGTGAGAAGAAGACATTGCAGACAAACCCAGGAAAAGACACACGGTTGCGCTTTATGATTCCATTTGACAGGGACAACAGGGAAGCACCTCAAAGGAAGCCCACCCTACTGTTAGCTGTCTGCAGAGAGAGCAAACCCTGAGAGCTATGAACATCTTTGTAAGCGCCACTTATTCGATCTGCTTTGAGCTGATTATCTCTGCGACTTGTGTAGAACAAGAGACTGCCTGGCATTTTTTTGCACAAGTTTATACATTCTTAAAATAGATTTGTTTTCATAGAAGTTAGACCACAAACCCTGGCAGAATTAGCAGTTTGCTTTGTCGGACATGAAAAGATAATTAAACCCGTACTTTGCAAACTGCAGTATGAGCTTTCCCAGTGTCTGGCTCTGCTGTTGGCTGAACTGTAACTGCTAGCCACAAGCAGAAATGTAATGCCATACCCAGTAAGTATTTCTTATTGTCGATGCAGAGGGGAAAAAAAGGAACACAACTCCAGCAGCTGAGAGCTTTTTTGTTTGTTTTTAGTGTAAAGTTGTACTAAAGCAACATGCCTTTCATCTCATCAAAGGAGCCCATTTGATCGATTTGCATGAAACTCCAACTTCAGAAAATAATTTCACGGTAGAGCAATAACTGACCCGGGTAGCTGAGTACACGCATGCAGATGGAAAGCAAGCAAGAAAGAAGCAAAGGTAGAGCACAGAAACGAACAGCTCCATAGCCGGAGATTGCTCTGCTATTATGGCTCTCATGTCGATTCAAATAGATTTTGAAGCAAAACCGCCTGCCAAACCAGCAAACACAAACAGCAGTTACGCTTGCATCTCCTCTGACAGCTTCTTTCCTCCAAATGCTCCATGCGAGCTTGTTCGGTGAACAAAGCATTGGCCTGTTTTGTACAATCTACACTGCCGTTGTCAAACTCAATTCTATTTTTGCATGATACTCAGGAAACAAATGAAGTTTGACCTAATATATGCAGTTTGTTTTCTGTATTTTTAGCACTAAAGACTTAGCTACCTACATCTAGTCGCATCTAAAGAAACCGGCCATCAGCCACAACATTAAAACCACTGACAGAGGAAGTGGATGGCACTGATTACTCGGTCTTCTGTTAGGAAACACTGGGTTCTAGCATTGACCCACTAAATACAAAAAATACAAACTAAATGCGAGATTGTATTTGCAAATACAAACTCTAAATACAAACTAAATACAAATAAATACAAACCCCTCTCCTTAATATAAAAGTGCACCCCAGTGGCAGCGACCTCCCCGTGACACCTGCCACTCCAAAACATTTTAGGATTGCTCTCGAGAAATGCAAAAGAGAGCACAAGGTGATAGCCCACATCCCAGTCCTATTGAGCATCCTCGAAAGCCTGATCCACAGATGCCCCGACCCTCAACCTACATCCACTGCTAATGCTCAGTACCAGCCACGTAGAGCATCATTCATGTTCTGGGTTGTATTGCTCAATTTGTTCTTGAATTATGAGTCACTTTATTTTCCAGTGCACCATCACTGTCAGCGTGTGTGTCAGGTGTTCTATCATCCTTCACGAATGGGTGAACTGCGCATATTTACAAGACATGCGGCTGGCAAATTAATGACAGTGAAGGAGAACCATTTCACTATTGTGTTCAATGATGTTTGGCTGTTAGTGAGCATGAAATAAGCTTTGCCCTTTGAGTGAAAAAATGAACACTTGAAACATGCTATTTCCTATAGTGACATTTAGCTAGCCTACATGGACAAAAATGTTGGGTCACACCTCTTAATCTCTGTATTCAG
Organism: Hemichromis elongatus; assembly: GCA_015108515.1. Lineage (NCBI taxonomy): Eukaryota > Metazoa > Chordata > Actinopteri > Cichliformes > Cichlidae > Hemichromis > Hemichromis elongatus. The sequence continues at coordinate 13,331 of VUQR01013382.1, read as the reverse complement.
GTGTTTTCAGTATTATTGGAAAAGAAAAGCGTTTAGGAACCACAGCAACTCAGCCAAGAAGTGAACATATAAAGTTACAGAGCGGGGGTCACAGAGTGCTGAGGCTTATAATCCATAAAAGTCTCAGCACTCTGTTGACTCAATTACTGCAGACTTCAAAACTTCCTGTGGCATCAACAACAACACAAAAAGTGTGCATCCGGGTGCTGTGTTTCCATGGCCAAGCAGCTCCTGTAGGTGTAAAATGTAGGTAGCCTAGTAGTTTAATTCAATTCAATTCAATTCATGTAGCACCAAATTACAATAGTCACCTTAAAGCGCTTCATATCGTAAGGTAAAGCCCTACTGAAATAGAGAGAAGCTCACAAGAGTCAAGTGACACCCTATGATCAAGTACTTGGTGACAGTGGGAAGGAAAAACTCCCTTTAAACGGGAAGAAACGTCAACAACATTAGCATTTTTATTTACATTTCCATTTGTTCCCACTTGTCTTCAGAAAAATAACCTTATTAGCTTAGCTTATTAGCTTATAGCTTATTAGCTACATGTTCTATTACGACCACGAGCTAGCTGCTAACTTCGTCTATTGTTTGGTGCCAGACGGGTGTTAGAGAGAAAGCTTTTTCCTTAAAAACCGCTGCGTTGAAGCTTGGAATTTCTTATCCTACGGAAATGCAATGAAGGAACTATAAATATTGCTTCAAAGCAAATCAGTGTAGTCGTAGCAGAGTTTGTATTTGACATTACACAGTCATTTTTTAGGCTAGTTTAAAAATATAAAAGTTTTACTTTTGGAGCATAAAGCATTATTTTTACCACGCTGGTCAAACAAAGTGTGTCAGTTTAAGTATAAATTACATTCAATGCTAAAAATGAAGCTTTTCTATGATTCCTAGGATCATTCATAATGCCAAAACATTTTTGTTCCACAAATTAAACTTTATTTGGAAAATTGCTTTGAACTGCTAAGAATTGAACAGCTTTCTAAAAATATTTGCTTAAAGCTGCAAAGCCTTATTAGTCCCAGTCATCTTTTTTGTCCATCACCTCAATTAGTGGCTTCCTCAAAAAACACAAAAGGGGAAATTACAAGTGCTGTTAATGACCTGAAAGAAAAAAACCCCAACTCAATCTGCACTTTACTTTTACAGTCTTGATGACGCAGATATCATTATTTGGCTGACAAATATAACATCAAGTGCTTAGAAAAACTCATCTGCACTAGTCTATAAAACACAACGAGACAGCTGCCATAGAAGGCTACAGTCATGGCCTGGGGAGGCGGCTAACTGGCACTATACACAACCTACTAATTATTTCCCCTTTATGAGCAGAAAAGATTCTCTCTAAAGCAAGGTCCTTATCATCAAGAAGCAAATTAAACATGCTCGGGGATGGGTGAATTCATCAGTACCTACTATGGCTGAGACTCGGGAGCGGAGGTCAGTGCAGCTTGTTTGACAGACTGAACAGCTGAAAGATACTTAATACACCGTGCAATATGAAGGCTTGTATAACCTCCACCGGTGCCCTGCATGTGAAGCTTGTAGACTGTTAAAAGCAGATAATAGGGTAATGAAACACTGTAGGGTGGTTCTCTGATAAATGTGGTGCTATAAAAAAAAAGAAAAAAGGAAAGAGTACTTTCTATATGGGGACTCAGCAGAGTTTAACAATTACTTACATGTAGCTCTTACATTTATGTGCAGATGCTTTATAACAGACACAATGTTTTAGAGGGCAGATAAATATTGTAATAAGATTTTTCTGAGAAAGTTCACAGTTTAAACTGTGATCACCACGTTGTCAAAGCTCCTGGCATGTGTACAAACCTCTGGGGTAAACACCGGGGTCCATGAAGGTTGCCATGCTGAAGTTGGCCAAGACGAAGAGGAAGACCAGTCCATTGTAGAGAGGCACAGCGGGCGAGATTACTTTAGTCAACCAGGGGCACCTAGATGCAAAAATAGAGACGAAGACATCAGGATCTTTTCTGTTGGTCAAGCAGCACATAGTCACGAACATTTAAACAGCATCGCATTTTCATCAGCGTTGTGTTTCCCCTTCTTGTCTTTGCCGTAAACACGTAAAGTGTAACTGCAAAGGTAAAAAAAAAAAAAAGAAAACAGACTTTCCCATGAAACACGGCCTAAGAATGAGCCTCTATTGAGTTACTATGCAGGGCAGTGTCTAACAAAATGTCTATTTTACACGAGTACGTACGAGCCTGATGAGGAGGATTTGAAGTGCTATCTTTACACTCAATTTGTATCTTTCTGTTTGGAGGTTGGACTGAAAAAGAACTGTTGTTGATTTCTTATGTGGTTCCACTCGATGCACCACTTCACTGTTACATAAGTTAGGCTGTAGTGAGTCACTTACGAAAGTCCAAGTACAGCTTTTTCCTGCATCAGCTAGTTTGTGCCCAAGCAATCAAAAACAAAAAAACTGTTTGAAATCTTCTAAAATCTTTAAAACTCTAGCCTCTTTAATAGTAGCTACTGTTCAATCAAAATAATTGAGTTTTTGGCACCGCAGCTGATGCCTTACTCATCTACAATGAACTTTATACTTGATGTAGTGGGCTGCAGTGGGCTCCGCTAGCCAATAGATGCATCAGCTAGAAATGCTCCAGCCTCAACACTCACACCCAGAAGCCACCACCACTACCAAACCTGGATGAGCAACGTTTTTGCATCAAACCCACGTTCTCCACCGCCTGAAAATTATAGCTCAATAAGGGCTGTGGAACATTCAAGTGTGGAGACTCAGAGCTCCGCTCAGTCACCTGGACTTAAATGTCAAGACACTGTGAGCTTCCTAGGATGTCATCATTCAAGCCGACTGCCTCTCCGGAGATGAAACGCCATCAGAATGGAGATGTGTTAACACCTACAGCTGGACATAGCACAGAGAGCCTGCAGGTCAGAAACTCACAGAGAATTCATCAATTAATCAAATATCTCACAGGGTGGGGGTAGGGGGTGTAGGGACTGGGGGTTCAAAGAGAGACTCTCTCACTCTATCCCGACATAATGACTAATACACTCACGCCCGTTTGGTATACGACGCAGATACAAACACTTAAATCTCCAAACACGGCTCCCCAGCTCGTTGTGACGTCAAAACCTCCTTCCTGTACGCGTGCCCCGAGATCAGCTTCAATCCATTTATCTCTTTTCCCACTCTGCCAGTCTGTTTTTGCTCTGCTGAATTATTCAGAGGCATGGCTCCACAAAAGACAGAGAACAGAGAAGCGCTAACAGGGGCGAGATGGCCTTTCACACATCCAGCCCTCTTCAGCTTTGTTAGAGCCAGTATTGGGTTGATCCGCCCTCACTGTTGCAACATATTCCTGCTGACTCCAGTTTATAACTAGATGTCTACTTGAAGTTTTAAAAACAGCGGCAAAAATATCCATAATATTATTTATTATTGCATATATTCCATATATTTTATGTCCTAAAAGACATTTTTTTTCGTTCCTGCTTATTTTCTGAAAAACACACATTGCACATGTCTTCCTTTACAAGACAAGTACATCTCGACAGAACTGACATTCACCCAGCACACTGCAGTGAGTGGTGAGTAGTACTATGCTTGTCATCACAGCTTTGGCAACAAGTGAGGTACAAGTGTTTAAAAAAAGTGATTAAAGAAAAGAAACGGCATGCAGCCCCACTGTCTCCCGAAATCCCAATTTACTGCCTGTCAAGGGATCATGTATTTTTGCGCACAGTGTGTGATAGAGCCGAGTCAGATAGGAGGGG
>VUQR01013381.1:0-14259 GCA_015108515.1 Hemichromis elongatus | reverse complement strand
TTCAATGCAGCGAGGTCTGTTAACACAGTGAGTGAGAAAGGTGACTGGAAAGGAAAACTCAATGCATCATGGGAATCCCCCGGCAGCCTACGTCTATTGCAGCATAACTAAGGGAGGATTCAGGGTCACCTGGTCCAGCCCTAACTATATGATTTGGCAAAAAGGAAAGTTTTAAGCCTAATCTTAAAAGTAGAGATAGTGTCTGTCTCCTGAATCCAAACTGGAAGCTGGTTCCATAGAAGAGGGGCCTGAAAACTGAAGACTCCGCCTCCCATTCTACTTTTAAATACTCTAGGAACAACAAGTAAGCCTGCAGTGCGAGAGCGAAGTGCTCTAAAATACAACCACAAAATACAAATACAACCTAGCAACAGTGCTCCCTCTCAAGGAAGGACATCTTCTTATGCAGATCATAGGATTTGGAATCACGGGTTTGATCGCCACATTTCCAACAGTTTCACTTCTGGTTTGGGTCTATAATCACAAAGTCGACATTTCAGAATGTGGCTTTGGTCAAACACAAAACTAAGCCTGGAGACTTTGTTCACGTCCTTTTTGGAAAGAATACATCTTCCAATGTTTGTTATTATTATTAGTATTATTAGAGTTGGCATTTTTTTAGGCACAAAATTTACTTTTAGTTTAGTAAAACCATAATGACTTGTTGTAAAACAGGCCATTTAACCACTCAGCACAAAGGCAAACTTTTTCCATCTTTTTCACCATTTCACAACTTTGATCACAAGCTTGTGCTCATTTTTAACCCCCTCCAAAAAGTCATGTTAAGCACTGGGCTGCTTCTAGAAAATCTTCATTTGAAGGTTAAAAGAAAAAAAACAAACAAACTAGTGTCTCATACCCACTGAATTGAATTAAGCTCTCAGTCACCGAAGAGAAATAACACGGCTAACCCCAGAGTCCTCCTCCAGTCACAGGCACCATATAATCAGACGAGATGGTCACCAGGCAAGCACAAACAACAGCGAGCACTCTCCTCATGCCTAGGTACTGCTGACAGATGAACACTTTGTACTCAGGGCAGAGCTGGGCTGGCAAGAGGAAAAAGCAGAGGATATCTATTTCACACACTAATTGACTCACCCACCCTCCCCTCTTTCTTTGCTCCTTCAAGCTACCAAGTATCCAAGCATGAAAGGCCCGAGAGCCTATAGTTCGAAGCAATCTTGCATTGGCATCCCTAACCTGTCAATGAAATGGAGGTTTATGATGGTGTGGACCAGGCTTTATAGCACCTTTCTCCTCCTTTATGAAAACTCAAAGCACTTTCTACTACAAGTCTCAGTCACATAATCATACATACACACAGTGGTTTTATATCTATGCATAAGCGCTTTTATCTAACACACTCACACTCTGAATGATGCTTCAGGAAAAACTTGGGGTTTAGTATCTTACTCATCTTGCCCTTTGAGACATGGGGAACACAGGAAGAGCCGGGGATCGATCTGACCTTGTATTCCCAGACGGTCCGCTATCTAAGTACTAATGAGGCGTTACCATGCTTAGTTTCCAAAACCAGATGAGATCAGACGTGCTCAGGATGGAATGGGTATTAGCCCTCCATGGTATGTTTAGCATTCTCTGTCCTAATCGTTTCACCAAAATGGACAAAGGGCCTTTTCCAGAATCAGCCAGAAACCCTGTGGAGTCTGTCACTTGGATTTATAGTCTAATAATAGTTGTTTGTCTTTAATGGCAGTCTAGGTGGTGTAGAAACATCAACATTTTCACTTAGAGTCTAAAGGTATGTTCAATTTCTACACCTTCATTTCAATAATACATGTGAGCATATGAAAGCTTGGAGTCATCAGTTGTTGTTGTTTTTCCAGGATTATAAAAGATTATTCTTCTCTTTGTCACTTTGAATGAGGTTTAAAAACCTCCCTAGACTTGTGAATTTGAGGACTTAGCATTGGTGCTATCTTTGTGTTTGGAGTGTAACATATTTTAGTTTTATTAACCTTTTAAGAAATACACTTTTGGCAGATTTGAAGAAAATAAAGAGCCACAGCGCAAGTAGTTTGCATTGCGTCATAATAAAGTTTGATTTCCCTCTGATCCATAGAAAGAGACCAAGGTGTTTGTTTTTTTAAAAAATTGTATTTTCTAAGTGACCCCTACTGATTGTGGCCACAGCAGAGTCAGTGTGCCTCACGCACTATGAGTCACGGCATCTAGATAGAAGAGCTAGATTGTTTAGCTGTCTGCTGTTGAGGCAGATAAAACACAGACTGTGGCTATAGCCACGGTTGTACTTTGGTTCTTATGATCACGGCTATGACACATTAGCTTATAATGAGAGTTCCACTACTTGCAGAGGTTTTATGACGTGTGTAGTGAAACGTCATGATTGTGCTAACTAGGCATCTGTGTTCTTTAACCACTTAGGTGGATTGGCAGAAAATCTGTCTTATGTAATGAGAATAGCTTTTGTGGCTAACATGCGGGTTAATGCCAACAGGACCACTTAAGGACAGTCGCAGCACATCACATACTGAACCAAAGTGAAATGTGCTCGAATGACATTGCTGTGGATTGTGCTTTGATCAGAGCTGCCAGTGCACATTTAAAATGCCACAAAGGCTGGTCCGACCGTAAGTGGAAATATCAAGAGGGCCCCCCTCACTGGATAAAGCACATAAAACAAGAACAGGTTAAAACCAAAGTGAGAAAAATGAGCAGTGTCTGTGTTGAAAGATCTGATTAAAAATGACAATAATGGTCTACAAGTGCAATGCCGGAGGCTGAAACTTCACTGCATGAGTCATCAGTGCTCTTAATACCTCAGGGAGAGCAACAGAATCAAACTCCTTTGTTTACAAGCATCAATAAATTTAAGAGTTTGAGCATGTGAAGCAATAACTCCCTGAAAAAGTCATGGACACACGAGGAGAATGTGGGTGTCTCTGACAACAAATCTGAATTTGGATGAGCCAAATTTTAGAAAATAAAATCTGTTCACATCAAGATCACCTTGTCCTGCCTCAGACACCACATGATGAAAACATGTTCTCTAGCAAGGGCTTCGAGTACCTCTGGAACTGCCACATGTGTTGAAGCAGAAGCTTATATGGCTGCTCTTCTCACTTAAAGACCGTTTAAGCCCAAATATCATTTGGTCCCACAATAACAGGAAATAGGAAAAAGAAATGAGCGATTCAAGGGTCGACAGCAGCATCACTTGCTCTTATAACCCCCCTTCTCAAGTCAATAAGAGCCTCAAGAAGCCATGTGCAAAACAGCGTACCCAATAGATGTGATTATGAGGTATCCTATTTCAACAAAACAGAGAGAGAGAACCAAACGGCCTCGCTGCTTTTAATTGTTATGGTTGAGGAGATGTCGAAATCCAAACTGTCCGTGAGTCTCATTTGAGAGGGTCTGTGACAAAGGAAAGAAAGAAAAAATGCTGTTCCTGGCAGGTCTCTGCTGGCCTATTTGTGATTCAATGAATTTAGGAGGTATTAAAACACAAAGCTGGATGTTGAGATCTCGGTCTGATACTGGTTAGCATTAAAAGTAATAATACTTTAAAGCCTAAATGGTGAGAAAATTCAAATTCTTTAAACCAAAGGGGTTTTTTGAACCTTCTAACATTTTTTAAGAATAGTTCAATCTAATTTTTTATACTGGAGTTATAATTTACATAGTGGGTTTTTAGTATGCTACTAGCACACATGTAGCATACTAAAAACTCCAATACGTGCTTTGTTTTCTTAAATGTAGTGTGCTATTTATTTTGCTTTTTTTGAGGGGAGGGGATCAAACTGATGTTGTTAAAGTCTCAAAAACTCAAATAAAAAAACATTGTGTATGGAATATTATACACTAGGCATTAAGGGGAAAATGTAGGATCTGCGATAATAAACCAAAATTAAATAACTGCTATGTTAATAGATTGTAGAAAGCTCACAAGTGAGCAGTAGGACACGGCACAGAACAGCTGCAGCCGTGGTCATAGCAAGCAGATGCATACTTCAACATCTTGGGCCATTTGAAGTAGTTCAGCACGTCAAGCGTTACATAATTGCACTTTGCACTGTACGATGAAACATAAAAGTTCTGGATTAGGTCAAATAAAACAAAAATACTAAGAGGAAGCTAAAAGGAAGTAGATCCAAAATAAAAAAATTTCCACTGCAACCCCTGCAGGGGTCTTTAGAAAACGGTAAATAGAGTTTGTCTTAAAAAAAAACAAACTCTCCTCACTTCTTTCTGCAGTTAAACGTGTTGAGGCACCTACTGTGCTCAAATGGCAGTAAATATTAAAATGAACAGAGATTTTGGCTCTGGTTCTTTAGGGTGTTGAGGAGCTGCTTGTTCTTTCGCAAACTATTTGCTGCCAAGGCAGCTGACGCACCAAAAGAAGTTTAACAAAGATTAGGTATACATTTCCAATCCTGGGCAGGCTGAAAAGCCTCAGAAGCAGTACTTAAGCTGAAAGGGGGTGAAAGAAAAACCCATTTACTGTCAAGGTACCTTAAAGATATGCAATGTTTTAAATACTTCCCACAGAAACACTTTTTTTTTTGTTTGAAGGACGCTGCAGGTAACATTTACTTCTTCTCCCTGCTGCACATCAGCAATTCAAAGACTTACCAGCTCACAAGTGTGTTTGCTGACAACAATAATTACATCTGCCAAAATGACAATTAGAGACACGGCAAACCTGTCTTTGTTCAGTCCATCCAGTTATGACAACTGGGCAGTTTGAGTAAACCATAATCTGGCATCAGCTGCCTGTGCTAAAGATGAGAGCTGATTGTTTTTTAATGTATATTTTTCTGTGTATATCTTTACCCAGAAACATAGTATATCAAATTGGAGACAAACAAAAACATATTTGTCAAAAAGATCATAGTGGAATTTACTAAATGGGTTAAATCGACTACATTTATCTGATGTTATTTTCTCAGCCTTTACCGTAACCAGATCTTTTAAACTCAGAAAACAGCGAAACAGGAGTGAGGAAAATAATGTGCACACCGTTGATTGCAAAATGCGCTGTGGCTATAGTTTGCTAGGCAGCGCTGAAAACCTGGGAGTATCAAGATGAATTGATGATTGTCATTTCAAGTTTGCTAATGGTTGACTAAGTGAGCTCAGAAAGCAGCTTCCAACCCACAATTCTTGTGTCTTGGAGCAAGCCTAACAACATGAAGAGCTGGTTTAAATAATTACTTAACTGTCACACTCCTGTCGTGTGAAAACATGTTTTAGAGGCGCAACCCTTTGCTTTTAAGATTATGTTCAGAATTAAAACCTCCTAATTAGGCTTTTTTCAGATGGCTCAGGTAACTGGAAAGTGCCAGTTGCCATAGCTTTAGACACGGCTAATGCTACTGAGGGACTTCTTGTGATGCATCATCGTGTTATTTGATGTCTTTCTCTTTTCTGTCCAATTGTTTGCCTAGTTTATAGTTTATTTCCTCACTTTTCTGACTTTGTCCCAAACTACTCTAGAGGGTTTTTTTCCCTTTTAAGCTGTTGTTTTCTTGTCCCCACCGTCTTCAAGTGCTTGCTTATGGGGGAATGCTTTAACCCTTGAGGTTGTAAGGGTACAGGTTGTAGGTTCTTTACAATAGAACACACCCCGATAGGACTGCTTTTTTTTTTTTAAACTGGTGCTACTTGAAATTAAGCTTCTTTTTTTTTTTTGCTTTGATCCCAAAGGCACAGCCTCCAAGGACACTGGCATTTGAACTCAGTAGTAAATTTTTCAAACGCATGCATAAACTTATCCAAAAATTAAATTAAGCTCTCATTAGGGAACAAAGAACAAAGAAATCCTGTTTTTAGCTTTGTGTGTGTGTGTGTGTGTGTGTGGTTGACAGGATCCCTTTTCACTGGAATAGTACTGTACAATTCTTACAGGCGCCATTACTACTCTGAGTTTTGTGGCAGATGAGGTGAGAGCGCTGACTACCGTGCCTAATTGCTGAGTGAAATGAACAAATTCGCTGGGTTGTGATGCAGAGAAATGATCGAAGAAGCGTGCAAAACACATTCAGTCTTTGTTTCCACGTGTTGTGTGTTTGCAGGAGAAACATTATCTTGTTCATGTGCCAAAACACAGCACAGCCTTGGAGGTGTTCCCACAGCACACTCGGCGATGAATGTAGTTTTATGATACTATAAGCAAAGGCATCTTCACTCGTTGTTTTGCCTGTTTGTGTAACTTCCCTCTCGCTACGTACTGAATTCAGACTGGGGAGGTTTATGTGGCGTTCCAACAGTCCCATCAGCTCCAGTCAGTCACATCTGAGTTCACCTTGGACAAATTGGAACCTGTCAAAGTAGTTTAAATGCCTTGGGCTTAATTGCCTCAATCAAAGCACTTTTTGTAGTGCCACCCATCCAAAAGCCATGAAGCCAAGTCATGAGTCATCCTATAAAAAAGCCCAAAGTGCAATAAACTATGACTGCAGCCAGATAACAACAAGAGAGCAAACAGGGAACAGCGCGAGTGAATGTGTGCGCACGGTGTGTTAAAGATAACATTTCAGAAATGTGATCTGAGTCGTGCGTTTTTTTTATTGCAGAAAATTTTTTAATTTGTTCCCCAACATGTTTCTTTGCAAACACATGTTTCGAATGCACTCCTTTGAAACCTCCCACCAGCACTTCTCTCCTTGTAAGCTTCTGTAAACACATTTTCTTTTGGCATGGATGTTAATTTTCCTCTTTATTAGAGTTGCTGCCCTGGCCTTTCAACAGGTGTTCTCTGATGCTGCTCGCTCCCCCCCAACAACGCGCAGCCTTTCATTACAAGACTGCCACTCAGACAGTCAAAGACAGAGACAGAAAACATGGTTCCAGTTGGTTCAAGCAGAGGAAGAAATAGAGAAAAGAAACGGTGGATTTTGCTCTGTGGCTGAGCCGCTCTAGGAGCAGAAATAATCCAAGCGGGAGAATGAAAGCTCAGCGGGCACAATCAAACAGAATCACATTCTTCTGGCTAAGTAACATTACACTGGAGGTCCAGTTCAGTCAGGTCAGAGATGTAACAGCCACCTTTAGTATAAAGCCCTTCAGATAAAAGCCAAAAAGCACATGTTGAGGTATAATTCCTGAGGTTTTAATCCCTGACCAGTTTGTACTCACAATTCTTGTGAGTCAGCAGGTATACATTTATTTCATTTATTTGAACTATTGTGCGTTGATTGTAATTCAGGGTAACCTTTCACAGTTGTAAATGATCATCTTTCAAAGATGTTGGTTCTGTAGCAGTTATTATTTATGTTTATATCAACTTTTGTCATTCAAGGTTTTGTTTTAGCCTTGGGGATTTTTAAAAGACTAAAGAGCGTTTAACTGGTTTGAATGAATCAGAATATAGTGTATCATGCTCTAAAAGCATCTGGCATTGGATCAGCTCCATATTTTCATGTAATTTCCATATTTATTTGTATTTTCTGTGGGCTAACATATCTGAGCAACATCAGTTATCACACAGGAAAAATTGCATATTTAGCACCGATTAGAAGATCAGCAGCATGACAATGACCAGAATGTCAGCATCAAAATGATTCTTAAAATGCACCTTTTGAACCTTTGAACCGAAGGCACTAGTAAGAAGTCCTGAACAACGTTTTCCTTGGGAAGTTGGGTGAATAATAGGAATTTGTGAAGAAAGAATCTGATAACGCCTAAAGCCATGCACCTGTGACGAAACAACAGTTTGTCGAACAAAGCGACTTACATGTATGAGGAGCTAGTGGCAGGTGCAGACACGTCTTAGGTGTGAGTTAGCCTTCAAAAGTGACACATGGTTCAACCAGTCACCTGTCAAAGATTTGCATGCTCTGTTGCAAATAGTCTCCAACAGGTTTGGTTGGCATTATTATTATAATGCATTGTGAAAACAAAAACTGCATTTTTTTTTACCCTATACCTGATTTGGTCCCATCGAAGCTGTCTCCTTGTATACCTGAGGAACACGTCCAGCATAGTGTGTCATGCAAAACTTTATTTAGGCATAGTAGCAGTCCAAAAAGGCAGCAGAAAGCAAAGTCTATAAATATAAGCTGAAGACACGATGGAGATGATAACGAGTACATGATGGAAAAGGGCAATGGATGGGAAAACAGAGTCTGAAACAAAAAGCAGTTCAGAGGATTGGTCAAATGGCCCGTGGCAGGGACTATGCAGTTCATGGAGCCAACCAGAAGGCCAGCACAGGGGGCAAAACGGTTCAGGGGGTCAACAGGAGGCCAGCAAGGGAGACCCTCTAGTAGCTTACCTTGAGGCCAGCGGAGGTAATGGAGCACCTTGGGAGGCTTGGCCGGTGGCCAGCGGCAGGAGAAAGGACGAGACTGCTTTTTTCACTCCTACACAGCAGTCATTAAGATTATTGTGTTTAATGAATGGTCGGGGTCAGCGCAAATACCACCATCCTTTCTCTGAGAGCCTGACTGTTTGATGAACTTAAGTAAATCTGAATTCTATTCAGCTTCACCTCTTTAGAAGCCCCCGACATGATTGCACCAGTCCTGCACTCGTCCTCTTCACTTTCTTTTGTAAAGCGTTTTGATGTCGTTTGTCATTTTCCACCAGCGGCTGCAGAATGGTGACCTTGCAATGTTGACAAAGACAAAAATGCACGACGGCCAATCAACTACTCCAACCACTGTGACAGTTTAGGTCAAGAGCTCTAAATCAAGACAAGTTTTATTTACAAAAGGAAATACAAAGTTTGCATTTGGTTTTCTTGTGACCCTATTCTTCATTATAAATATGATTTTTTTTTTAATAGACCCAATATGCAAAAAAGAGAAGGGTAAATCTGATTCTAAATCCAGTGTAAGCTTTACGTTTTTATAAATTAAAACGTCTTAAAATCTTAAATAATTAATTCTACATTAAATAGTCTGATTAAATGAATTAGTAGTTACACAAACATTTGTATCAAATGCAGGAAAGTATTGCATATATGCAGTAATGCAGACTCTTGTAGGCTCAGAACTCGGCTGTTATACTGCAGAGACTGATATGCATGATAGGTAGGCAGTGACGTTATACACAGCGGTACAAACCATTAAAGAAGTAGTTACAAGTAAAACCTCTTTAAAACATTACTTAAAGAAAGAACTCTGGCCCATTTTGAAGCAGGTATTAGTTAAATTAAAACAAAAATCTCCAGCCACCCTACCAGCTGTGTTAGACAGTAGCTTTCTTTGAGCTAAATCAGCAGACTATCATGCATGCTGCTATCATTTACAGGATTTACTAATTACCACTAAACAAAGATTACACTGGAGATATGAATCTAATTTGTTTTGCAGTTTTGCCCTTGGTAATAAATATTAGATGAATTAGAATTATGATCTGATTGTAGTGTTGAGTTACAGTCTAACTGATGCAGTTTATCCTAAAAGGCAAATAAACTTATAAAACAATTTAAGGCTAGTTTTTTTCTCTCCAGATATTACATTTAAAACTTCACATGTAAAACTCACCATGGTATGAGGGTAAAAATAGCAAAGGAACTAAAGGAATCATCATAATTTAGGTTATGTCTGGAATATATTTTGTATTATTTTACAGTATACGAGGTCCTCTTTAGTGGTTTCAGCTCTCTATGGTGATGCCTACAGACAGATGACCTAGTCAACGGGCAGCTGATACTTAAAACTGGTGAAGCTGTGAGAATGTAAAACTAAATCATAGATTTGTCATTTAAAAATAGTTATCTCCCATACAGTTCATTTTTAGGTGAAAGTATTATTTGAAATCCTACCCTTAACCATCTTCTGTTGACGCAACAGAATTACCGTGAATGTAGCGATCAATTCATTTGATTCGATTTAATTAATCACAAATCAAAATAACAGTTGCCCCTGAGGACACTTTATATTTTAAGGCAACGACTCTAAAATAATCCGAAGAAAACTGAGAAAACCCCAAGGCTTACTTGTTGTAAGCCATATCACCCCGTTAGAGCACTTTGCTGTAATATGATGACAGGGTACTGTAAGGTCATTAGGATAAGATGGGACCTGATTATTTAAGACCTTGTATGTGAGGAGCAGGATTTTGAATTCAATTCTGGATTTAACAGGGAGCCAATGAAGGGAAGCCAATACAGGAGAAATATGCTCTCTCTTTCTAGTCCCTGTCAGTACTCTGGCTGCAGCATTTTGGATCAACTGAAGGCTTTTCAGGGAGTTTTTAGTTCAGTAGTTCAGCCTAGAAGTAAGAAATGCATGAACTAGTTTTTCAGGGTCTCAGACACAGTGTTTCTCATTTCGAAGATATTGCGCAAATGGAAAAAAACAGTTCTACATATTTGTTTAATATGTGCATTGAAGGACATATCTTGGTCAAAAATGACTCCAACATTCCTCACAGTGTTACTGGAAGCCTGGCTAATGCCATCGAGAGCAACCATCTTTTTCAAGATTTTTAGCGTCGAGTACAATAACCTTAGTTCTATATTTAGAAACAGAGAATTAGAGGTCTTAATGTCTTTAAAACATTCTGTCTGGCTTCATGGATATATAGATAGAAGATGTGTCATCTACAGAGAGGTGAAAATGTATGTTATGCCTTCTAAGGGAAGGATGTATAATGTAAACACCTTAGAAAAATAAATGATATATGGCACGAAACACATTTCAAGTTATTTCAAGTTCAGCTGAATATATATCATACAGAGAATGGGAGGGTGGAGGGTGGTACTGAGTTACATGTTGCTATTAACACAGTACAATCGGGCTTATACACTTCTCATTCAAAAAGAAGCAAGCAAAAAAGAAGACTTTGAACCAGCTTGACTCGCAAAAGGTTTGAAGTGGCAAACTACTGACGACCGATGCTTTGAGTTGAGATCTGCTCTGGCTTTGATGGTGGGCAAGAGGCTCTCTTTTTTCTTGTGCCATGTTGAGCCTAGATGACAAGACTAATCTAGACATACTTCCCCCTCCAGAGCTTGCACTTTGAAGACCCCAGTCTGTGAGATTATGATTTGGGCCTTACTTACAGAGAGGGTCCTGTTATTGCGAAGTCACTCAGACATACAGTACATCCTGTGCACTAATGCACATATAGAGCAATCACAGTCATATATATGCCTACTACTTGTACAAGTAAACAAAAAAGCCCACAATCTACAGCAGCTGTTTCCTCCACAACTCATCACCATGGGAACTATGAGCACACTGAGCCCCTTGGCAGTCATGCCCAGCTCTGTGCTTATGAAAAGGTGCAAAAATCCCAATGGAAAAAGCTCAGAAACCTGTTTCTTTTACAGTCTGTTCACTGTAACCACACTTTCTTCTTTCCTGCCAATTGCAGGTTTTCATGTTTTTATTATTATCATAAAGATGCAATATTTTCTAAACTGGATTTTTCAGAAAACAATAAATTGCCAGACTCAGACTTGACTGTAAAATCAATACACCCTTTTTTGCATGTCCAGAAAAAGAGAGAAAAGCTCTGATTTGAGGTTGTGTTAACTCTGACACAAAGAGCCGCATTCCTCTCCTCCGGCTGTGTGACGAAGCAGAGCCTAACCTGGACTGGTGGGCTGGGGCCTCTTCCTGTTGCTCCTGTGCACTCGTGGGTAGTGGCTTCCTGCTATGTTTCCTGTCAGAAGGGGGGGGGGCTTTCAGGGCAGTAGTTACTGCCCTCTGGGAGGAATCTAAAAGATAAGAAATGAGCTGGCTATTGACATTGGCTTAAAAATATTTGCAAACAGTAATGTTTTTTATGGGTTGTTATTGTCTTCATACACGTACACACGGTGGGAGAAGGCAATAAATGTCTCAGTAATAAAGCATGGCATTCAGATTCATAGTTTTTGTTGTATGCAACAAGAAAACTTTTTGAAATAAAGGAAAAACAATCAATCAGGCACAAAATTAGACCCATTGATAGGTAACTTCATGTTGAAGTCCATGGAAGGATTCTGCGTAAATTTGCAAAATGCAACTAAATCAGTTGCTTTGTGTGAAAAAATCAGATATTACTCTGCATAATCATTCTGCACGTGTGCACTCATGCAACACTCATGCAGACATTACAGTTTACTCTTAAAATTTAGCAAATTAAGATGCAGATAAGCTCCATGACACTGTGTGACAGATGTGTGTTTACTTTCATCACTAATATTCCAATTCCAGTACGGCAAACGTGCCCACATGGAGAGGTGGCCACCGAGAAAAAGTGAGATGTATCATTTTATAGTTGCTCATTTGAATAGAGATCCAACAGTAAGGATTACCCCTACATTTTTTTACTTTGAGTGTATGTTTCTAACATTACTAATTCTAATATAAAAATTTGAAAGCTGTTCCACAAACGCCACAATGCTGGTGCCAGGCAGCACAGGAACCCGAGGAAGTGGCATGTTTTTGCAGAGAAAGGTCAGCAGTCAAAGTGGAGCCTAACTGTATGTATTCTGGAGGACTGCACTTACAATCAGCAGTTACAGGAGACAGACACACTTAGGCACTTGAGAGTAGTCTCTTTCTATGTGAAACCAGAGTAAACAGAGATATAACACAGTGTTTCATGTGGTTCAATCCAAAGCAAAACATAATGGAACACTGAACCGCTTGTCTTGCTTACAAATGCCCAGACAAACATGAAACTTAAACTTTCTAATACCCTCATCCTCTCACAGGACAAGTGTCTCCGATTACGCATCTTGGCTCAGACTAAACTTTGAAAAAAATGTGATTATTCTGTTTAATGTTGTTACTATAGAGCAAAGTTGAAGCTTACTATTTAAAATTTTTACAATTACTTTATTGTACAGTTTGATATACAGTATTTTACAATGTAAGTCTTTGCTTCTTATCATAACTTTTTTTTACTGCACACACTCTTTGCATTTCACTCAAATATTTTGTGGAGAACGTTGAAGGCTTTGAATAACAGAAGGTATTTAGTGTACTGACCAGTGAGCACACTGTCACAGCTCTGTGCAGATTTATTAGTGTGCAAATTCATTTATTTTAAAAGCAAGTGATTTTCCACCAACCCTGGAAAATATATCCTGCATATCAAAAGTTTGATTTTTATTACAGTGGCCATCGGGTAGACAGAAAGAAGAGTTCATTCTAATGCAGCACTGATATGAAACGTTAAATCAAATGAATGATTCGTGCCCACTCGGATCGTTTCTATCTGTGAAGGTTGCGGTGATGAAAAAGAATATAATATCACAGTGGACACTGTGTAGCAAGAACAGACAGTTAACCTTTAACATGATCTTACATAATATTATACAGGTCGGGTCATCTGGTCTCCCTCGCTTGTATGAATCACAATGCTGATCACATGTTTGATTGAAACTCACCTATCACTAAGAGTGCTGCTTTGCCTGTTGTCATATATAGACATTTCTCAGATGACATAGTATGCAAATTTCAATAATGTAAAGATTCCTATTTTTATAATCTCATTTATTTATTGAGGTAAAAATCTTATAGAGAATAGAAATCGCTTTTTCAAAAGTGTTTTTAATAGTTCAAAAGTCAGGAAGGTTATTCTTGTCACATGAAGCTAATTATAGCAAGCGCAGCTGCTATGAATGATATAAATGTTAGATTTCTTTTTTTGGGGGGGGGCAGGAGGGGTTTGCTGGGTATAATACTTTATACTATAATACTGTTGGTGTTGTTCAAGATTCAAGATTCAAGATTTTTATTTGCCATTTGCACACAGGTCCATGTACATTGGAATTCTTGTGCAGAGCTTTCCAGGTCAGGTCACACTTTACAATATAACAATATAAGACAATAAGAAGCAGAGGATAGAGATAAAGTCCAGGTTACTATTTTCTATTTACAAGTAAAAAAGCAATAAAAAAAATGTACAGAAGTTTGTAGTTCACTACCTCTTATTGCACCTTTTACACAGTATTGCACAGATCTGTTTCACAGGTCTATTGTGAATGTATTGCACATGGTCAGTGAACCAATCAAACATTAAAGTGAGGTTAAGTAGTGCATATTGTTATAGTTTGCCATCAGTCTGACTGTGGCGTTTCAGTGTTGTGTGCGTGTTTCAGTGTTTGTTTTTTGCCATCAGTCTGACGGTAGCTGGGAAGAAGCTGTTGAAGAATCTTGTTCTGTGTGTGATGATGCTGTCCGCTCTGTTGTGCAGAGAGTGCGCTGGATGGAGTGGGTCCCTAATAATTCTCTCTGCTCTTTTTTGGCAGCGTTGTGTGTACAGAAGGTCCATGGAGGCAAGTTTTGTTCCTATGATCCTCTCTGCAGACTTTATGAATGA
>VUQR01013380.1:12915-26898 GCA_015108515.1 Hemichromis elongatus | reverse complement strand
GGCCTTCATGACACCTACACGCTACGATGAGGCAGGAAAACGAGACTGGTTTGATGGTGTTGTAATCACAAACTGACAAGTCAAGCCACTCCAGCTTAGCTTGATTTTGCTGAACCACAAGGGATCCAGCTGACCAATGATATAATATCACTGGAGAGGATAGTGGCAGATATTTGAGTGCTTAAAAATCCAATAAAGTCGCTCAGCTAGAGTCACAATTTTGAGACCAACCGTAATTTGTAGTGGAGCAAGAGGGCAGTTTTCTTTCAGGATTTAATTGATAGCAAAAGCACAACAGCCATTGTTACAAAAAGAGCAAATCTTCAGGACACATCCACTCGAGTGCTGTAAAAAAGCAATTCTATTCCACAGAAATCACACGCAGGAAGCAAACGCACAGGCAATCCTATTAGAAGTCACCCACCCAGTGAAGCATCAACCAAACCTTCCTGCGCACTCAAACACTGATGTGCAGCCGGGTGAGCTGAGGGTGAGCTGCAACTGATACCAAAAACATTTCCGAGACAGTTACACACACTTTCACTCTGTGACCTTTGGAGTAAAAGCAGAGAGACAGAAAGAAAAGCCGTGTTTTCATCTAACTGTCAAATGGATATTTGATTTTGATGAGATCTTTGGTGGAGTTTGCTGCTGTGGTGCTTTGTTCTGTACTTTCTTGGATTTGATGTTAAGGAAGTAACATTTTCTGCGGATGGTGCTCATCTGCTATGCTCAGCTACCCGACTCTGCTTCTGTTCTTTCTGACGTTTCTGTAGCCAGCCATGTAAAATGCATCGCTCCCTTTGAGGCAGCCAAGAGAGACATGCCAGATATTGAAGACCAGATTTAGGACACGAGGATTGACACTCAGATTGATGCAGTTTGAAAGGTGCCTCAAATTGGCTTGTGATTTACTAAGACAGAAGCTAATTACACTATAAACATTGTGACTGTCTTCTCGCTGCATCCCGCATATAAAGAGAAACCGAATTTCAGAGAGAGACGCTTGAAAACAAAATAATACATTACCTTTACTTAACTTCATGCTTGCTAATGTCCTAAAAAAAAAAAATTCTCAGCGTTTAAGTCCCACCTACTAAATTTTGATTGGTCAATTATAACTTTACCTTAAAGAAATAGTCACCCATAGCAACAACACCTGTCGAATTTGAATCGTTAAAGAAAGCATCCTGAACACAGTGGTGGTTTGGGATCACAAAGTCAAGCTCCTCTGAAATCCTTTCAGATCAACTAATCTCAATACCAGCTCACATCTGCTGATGGCTCAGCTGATACAATTCAATGCATTTAATAGGAAAACATCATATTTAGGTTTCTTTATCCCGACTAAGATCACTCAGCATCTGCAAGTCACCTCCATGAATGCTCTACATCTTGCTGCTGCCTTATTCTTTACATGTACACACCTGGGAAGGTCCAGCAGCACATTTATAATGCCAAAAACAATACTGAGCTACACCATATTGGTTTATAACTGTTTCTTTCTTGTAATCTTTTAAGAGTGGTGTTGAGCAATAGTTTTCCAGGCTTTCTGAAGGTCTTCCAAATTCATTCTTTCGTTCATTGGCTGCTTGTTTCACTTATTTTCACTTCAGTCTGGTCCTTGGCTTCCAAGGACTAGACTTGGCTTGGAAGGGCTGATCTCAGTGCTGTGTTTTTGACGATAATGATCCTGAAATCAACCATTTAGCTTTAGTCGCTTCATTAATAGTAAATCTAAACTTTCATCACAGCTTGGCTTTAAGCTCCTCTCAGAGTCCGACTTTATTTTTCAATCAATTTCGTCAGCGTAGGCTCTTTATTTATCTACAAATGAGCATTGAATGAAAAGCTAAATAAGTGGAGCAAAGCATAGAGCCTCAAAAACTCAAACAAATTAAAAATACACTGCATCTGTCTTTCAGTATTCGCACAACAGCCCCTTAAAAATAAGGAAGAGGAAGAATATCATAACAATGGAGGAAACTAAGATAAAGGTCTAAAGGTGCAGAAGAAAGAGAAAAAAAACACTTCCTTGCTTGCTGGTTGTTAGACCCCTTGGTCTCTTTATGTTTCCCTCTTTCTCTCTTCCTCTCATACATACAGCTCTGACAAAAAGTCATCCAACCCCTCAGAGCATTCAGCCTGACAAAAAAGGAGAGGATAAAAAACACTTATTTTTGATGGCTGCTTCAAAGACCATTACTGGCGCCTTTGAAAAGTTACCAGAGGGTGGAAGTTCTTTAGAGTGTCGAAGAGCGAAGTGGAGAGGTTGCAAAGGGGTGAGGAAGCCACCCTCTTCTTCTTCTTTCTTTCTTTTCTGCCTCTTTTTCTCCCTTTTCTCCAAGTTTCTAGGTCCTCTCCTTCATTTCGGGGCTCTAGTAGAATACTAAGTAAACAAGATCAAGGCAAGGCCGCGATACTCAGGGACTCAGAGAGGCCCCTGTGGCTGCCTGAGAGTAACACTTAAGCCCACAGAAAGATAAAGTGATTTTTTGGAAAGAGAGGAGGTCCAATCAGCTATTCTGTTTTGCACACAGCCCTGTAGCAGCAAAATAACACACGGGAGGGAAGCAAGCGACACGTCTGTTCATGGTAGGAGATTTTTGGATCAGAGGGGACAGGATCTTGTATGATTCTACACAGATCTCCATCGTGGGACCTGAATACTCCGCAGAGGGCACTGATGCAACTACGGTAAAATCCTATATGCTACAGAAAAAAAAGGGAGGGGGGGAGGGGGGGGGTGAAAATAGATATATTAGAGAATAGTTAGTTTCCAAGATTGTGACAGTGTTTTGCAAAAGGCCTACGCTGTTTCTACATTACAATTCTACCTATAGCTAATTAGTGTCATTCTGTCAGATACTGCTTGAGTTGCAAAAATATGCACAATTAGTCCTTTGGGGTCGATGCATTATGACCACAGCAATACTGGACTGGACAAAGGATGTATAATCATAGTAAATTCTAAGGCTTTACCCATAAGGACATAATAATAGCAATGTGATCCTCTGCAGGTCTAAAATGAGGTAACTACAACCTGAGATGAATCACAAAACTTCATTATTTATTTAACGAAAACTAAGCCAAAATGGAAATGCCGTGTGAAAAACTAACTACATTCTTACTACTTCCGTAGAGGGTAGGTAGCAGCCAGGTGCTGCTAATCAGATACACCTTCATCAGCAAGTTTGAGGACCGCTATAAAAGCAGATGTTTTAGCAGTTTGCAGGAGGTCTGCAGAATATAGTTCTGTGAGAACAAAATGCCAAGGAGGACATCAGCAGTGATCGTAAAAAAAAAAAAAAAATGCTGTTGCTGCCTGTCAATCTGGAAAGGGTTATAAGGCCATTTCCAAACAATCTGAAGTCCGTCATTCAGCAGTGAGAAAAATTATTTTCTAGTGGAGGACATTCTAGACAGGACTGCAAAAAACCCAAGAGCTACATTTTGGACTCTGAAGGCCTAGATTAATATGGTAATTGTTCAATGCCTTGTTTGCAGAAGTTGCCAAGAGAAAGTCTCTTCACTTTAATAAGTAGATGGCAGCACAGCTTAGTTTTGCAAAGTTGCATCTAAAAAAAAAGAAAAAGAAAGAAAAACCCACAAGATTGGATTTGGATAGAAAGGAGAGACGCTGCATACCAACTCTCAGCATGGTGGTAGAGGGGTCATGATTTGGGCTACTTTTGAAGTCACAGGACATGGGTATTTTTTAGGCATTGAGTCCCAAATAATATTTTTTCTGTTTGCAAAAGTATTCTAGAGGAGTACGTTCCTTGAAGATTTACACTCAGTCGAACTGTCATGGGATGAACAGCAACCGCCGCAATGGACCGAGCTCGATGGCGTTCTCTTGTCGCCCGATGCGCAGATCAGCGCGGGAGGATCTAAGTCTAAGTCTAAAGTATTCTAGAGTATTCTCGACGAAA
The DNA here is from genome assembly GCA_015108515.1 of Hemichromis elongatus. Classification (NCBI taxonomy): domain Eukaryota; kingdom Metazoa; phylum Chordata; class Actinopteri; order Cichliformes; family Cichlidae; genus Hemichromis; species Hemichromis elongatus. The sequence continues at coordinate 22,963 of VUQR01013380.1, read as the reverse complement.
TGCTGAGAAAGTGCCAGTTCTGCTGTTAGCCAGTCCATTTAATGCCATGAGAGCGAGGTGGTCTCTTGCAGGGATTAAACATTCGTAGCTGCAGTGAGTAAGCCATGTTGGTTACGATAAAGTAAGTAACAGGTTGGTTCATAGCAATAGCAAACTGAAGCTTGGCTCAGAAGGCTGTGAGCAGGTCATCTACTAAGCTTTAGGTTGGTGGTTCAATACCTAGATGGTCCAGTCCACACGCCAAAGTATCTCTGAACAAGATAATGAACCTCGAACTGCTTCTTGTTCTGGTGCAGTTATTGGAGCATAAATTAGACTAAAAGCACTTTGACGTAGACTGTTTTTTGTTGATATGATCTCGTCAAGCAGCGAAGTGCTGGCTTAGAAGCTGGAGAGTTTCAGTGGTATTGAGTCACAAGTTACTCAGCCAGGTGTGTAAATGAAAGCTGTGTGAAATCTCGTTTGGGAGCTTAGTGGTTTGAACTTTGCTTTTTACTCAATGATTTGATTTATTTCATTCTCACTTGCTATTTATTTGTGAGTTTTGAGGTTAATACCCTGTGCACATATGAGATACCACAGCTTTGATAGAGTATTTTCATGTGTTGGCTGCAGAAAGCATAAAGAAATTATTTTGCTAGTTTGTTGTGGAAGAACTTTAGTTCTGATCTCAACACCGTCCAACACGTTTGGAATGGTCAGATATTCCAGGAGTAGATTAACTTATACAGCTCAGGAAGGCATTTTCAGGATTCACATATGATTGGGTTACTAGTATTCTTTTTTTTAAAGAATAAACTTGAGGAACATATGATTGTGAAAACATTTTCTTAGATTGAGCTATAGCCAAAGCACAAACCAGGGTATCTTGCATTCCAGGAGGTAACTGTCACTAGTTAGTAGAAAGCCTACTTATCCTAGTTAATAAATGAGTCTTATTTCTATATGTGTGTGTGGCGGGCGGGGCCTGCGGTGGCGTGCGGGGAAGGCGGACGCACCTGCACGGCATCCGCAATCATGCCCCGCCGCCTTAAGTATTTGCACCGGGTCCTGTGGGTTGGTGTCGTTGTTGGTGTAATGTTGAGCTGGCAGCGGGAGAGCTGCAGCTCTGTGAATGTATGAACAGCAAGTGTGTAAATAAAGATGCTGAAAAGCTTGAACGTGTCACCGGGTCTGCCGTGGTCAGATACAGTGTGCTGTTGGGATGCCAAGAATTTATCAGCAACTTTGGTTTGGAAGTTTAAGAGAAGCTGAAGTCCTTGTAATTCATTTCCACTCATGCATGGATGGCGCAATTTTACTGCTGTCTCTGTGGCAGATTTTGCAAGTCCCTTAAGGCCCGTGAGTCATGTCCAAACAATAACATTTTGCAGGGAGCCCTGACCGGTAATTATTCTCCCTCTCTTTAAAGTGGCCCCCGTGCCCAGAGCTGAAGCCTGGCATGGATTGTCCGCTGTGGGCCGAGGGCCTCGCTTGGCAAAGAGATACTGAAGGGTTGACTGGACCCACCTGTCAACACAGTCGGGGATTAGCGAACATATCAATCCATGGCTGCACAGATCCCTTCACCTGCTCCACGGATCTTTCATTCTGCTACCTTTTCCATCCAACCGTCTGCTCTCTATTGTGCCATTCTTCTCTCAATCATTGCCAACTTTCTTGTTGCCTGATCAGACCAGCTTTACTTGCCCATTGTGTTTCCAGGATGGGATATGCCTAATAGTGACTGGCAGGCATTTAAGCTATTGCAGCTTCTCTATCTACCCAACTGGAGAAATTAAACACATCTCCCCCCAAAAAGGGTAAGAGAACATTTTCATAGCATATGCCGGTGGTGATTTATATGCATATTATATGCATTATTATCTAGTACGTATAGGTGGATTTTAAAGTTATATTAGTTATTATGGGGGTTAGGGTTAGTATTTTATAATATTTATTTTTAATTAAAATTAAAAGTCACCAATCAGTATGGAGGAAATGGAAATAAAAGTGTACTGTATTTATGCATTCATGTGAGCTGGATAGTGGTATGACTGGTGGTAAGACTACACACCTTTGGAGCGCGAGTCACAAGTTCGATTTCCGCCTTGAGCATCTGTATCCAGTAAGGGTCCTAAGCTAGACCCCCCCCCCCAAGTGAGAGCGATAAATATGAAGTCATACAGGCTCGCACGTCGCCGAGATCAACAAGGTCCGAAAGTGAGAGGTACACAATTAAGTTGTAATCTCAATCATGATTCTGGCTTCCCACAATTCAATGAACATAAGCTACTTTCGGCTGCTCCCTTGTTACCAATAGTCACTTTAGTGGGTAACTCTACACATACACCATCAAAGGGGGTTTGTCTCTGGCTGGAACTGCGCTAGCAAAATGTTACTTGCTAAGCTAATGTGTCAACCACTACACCCTGAAGCAACCGCACAACAGGAAGAATATGTCTAGGAGATATTGAAAACTTCAGGTCAGGACGTTTTTAGCAGAGTTTTTGATTTAATTTTGTGTCACTTTTAGTGACACATCATCTGTGTTCAGTATCAGCAGATCATGTCCAAATTAGATGAATATCACTGGCTGATACTGCAATGCCTGCATGTGCCAATCACAGCTCTTTCCAGAACCGGGCAGCTTACAGTTTCCTGAATATCGTCTGAAAAGTAACCCTATATATAAAGACAGACATAAAACATTTAACAGACCGCTGAAACAAAAATCAAATGCCTGGTATTTTTAAGGTGAGTAGAGTTGTAGAGTTGTGTTTATTCAATGGAGCGACACAACCTAGTTATCATTGGCAGGAAAATCCTCCACAAACAGCAGTGTGACAAATGGAGGAATACAAAAAAAAAAAATGCAATCATTGCCAACGTAAATTGTCCAGTGTCAACTGGGATGTCCGTAAAAGCGATGCTGTACAGTCGATCAAAGTACGGTTCAGAGAAAATGGTTAACACACTGGACAAAATCGTGCAATTATTTTTCTGAAGCAAAACCCATAATTCATGCAAATTATTTTAAAGGAATAACGACTGCTTAGTACAGACCGATCTCGCTTGTACAATGAATGGAGTGAAAGACTTTATATTTTGCTCGTATGAGTAATTTGTCTGTGAAGATGTTTTAATTAACATAAATTTTAGAAAAGGAAAGTAAAAGCAGTGCTCAGCTGATTCATTTTTTTATGAAGTTTTGGTATGTTTTTTGTTTTAATTTATTTATTTAATTTATTTATTTTAAGAGACTTAAAGTAGGTACACAAGGAGGATCAATTTAATATCAACACAAATATATTTATGATCAATAATCTTGATCTCAGTACTTATCAAATTAATTGTGATTATTATTTTGGCATCTTTTCCTTTTTAATATTTGTGTCCTTTTTGAAGGCTAGCCCTGGGTGACTTGTTTCAAGGTCAAGTTTATTTATAGTCCACATTTAAAAACAAAAGAGTTGACCAAAGCGCTGTTAGAGTGCTTGTAGCATGTTTCGCACTAAGTACCGCAGCAATTTCATATTGTTGCAAATCTGCTCAACGACTGGCAAAAAACCCTGATTCTGATCCGATTCTAAACGCATTAAGCCCCAATGAAAATTGCACTAAAAGTCCAGACAAATATTTGAATTTAAAGAAATAAAGTGTAATTACATAACTATAAAATGCGCCTTTGGTCAAGTCCTGCATTATTAAAAAGAACACATTTTCCTGTACTTTTTAATTATGGTAAAAGCGAGCTGGTGATTTACGGTAACTTAGTGCAGAATTTTACACTTTTTGGTACTACACTCTCAGCTCAATTACCATTACTACTACTACCACTACTACTACACAGTTTAATTCATTTTGTACTTTCATGCATAATACGTAAAACTTTGTAGATGCCCATTCTTTGGACTTGAAAGCAAAGCCTCTTTTGCCCTATAGTGCAACAGTATCATTAAGCAGATAGGTTTCTGTAACAATAAGCAGTGAACAGCTCACTGATTCCCGTCCTTGTGCTCCAGGACAATCGACACAGTTGGCACACAGTGTGCTCAGTATCCTAACGATCAGCCTTGAAACGAAGGGGCTACAGCGTGTGTTTAAAATGTGCAGAGGTGGAGCATTTTTCAGTTAGAGCTAAAGAGTGGTGGTGAAAGAGGAGACAGAAGACTAATTACAGCAGAGAGAGAAAAGTAGTATAAAGAGGAGCAGAAGGGGGATTATGATGGAGAGAAGAGGAATACAAAGAAGGAAATTAGGAGAAAGAAAAGTCACGAGGAGGAGGGAGCGAGCGAGGATGACTGGGACATGGGGAGTAGGCGTGTTCTGCCGAGCGTGTAAAGACCACCCTTTCCTTTTTTGTACGGTGTAGTCCCCGACCTTGAGAGGACAAACTGGGTGGGTGGGTGGGTGGGTGTGGGACGGCGTATATCTTCAGAGCATGTTTTAACTGTCCGTGCAGACATAAATAGACAGGCATGTATGCTGCAGATATCACTTCAAATATAGATTAGACCATACATAATATCAAATAAAAAATATGTGCATATGTGGTGGCACACTTTTCATACCATTCAGTTCAAAGTTAAAGTATCTGGATGAAACTGTGAGCTTATACACATCAATAATGAATACGTTACTACATATAGTGCAGAGGCCTGATAGATGCATCGTAAATATCACAGAGACCCGCTGGAGGCTTTTTATATGTTCATCCACAGGAGGTCAGACAAACACAAAAGGCTGAAATTACTTCAGAATTTGCTTCACAGGGTCAGTTTCTTGTCTTCAGTATTAATCATTAGACTACGCTGTCATTCCTCTTCCACCTCTTAGACACAAGAATGTCTTTAGATTACGTCCAGCTAAATCTATAATAGTCTGGTTGCTGTTAGACTTACAGGGGAAGCTTTTAATTCATAGCTATCAGTAATGTGACTGTTGGGCAGCCTTGGAGGTCAAACAGCTGTCCAATATAAAGGACACGGCATAACCTGCAACACAACCCTGTCAGTTTTTCACTAATTAAATTAAATCACCTCTAAAAAGAAAAATAAAGACAGACATGTGAACTAACAAGACACTTGTGATCCATACACTGTCCTTACTGCAATATTTGACTAAAAACAGTGAAGCACCTGCTAGAGATGCACTTCAGCCATGTTTTATACATATATAGTCATATAAAAGAGGATGTATACTCTTACTGCTTGCATAACAACTAAGACGTAGCGGCCAGGTGGTGCTAATCAAATGCACTTGATTTACTGATCATTAGCAAGTGTGAGCACCCCTATAGAAGCAGATGTTTTGGCAGTTTGCAAATCTGGAGCATTCAGGTGTGTGTTCACACACTGTCAAGGAGGAAATACATAAACCAAAAGGCAAATGTTGCTGCCGTTGATTTTGGGAAGGTTTATAAAGCCATGTCCACTGAGGAAACATTCGAGCCAGTTGTCAATCTTTCTAGCTAAGCTCCCGTCAAATTCATTTAAGGTCAAACCGTGTAACGATCAGAGAATCTGCAAAAAAAACCCAAGAGCCAGCTCTAAACCTCCTCAGGCCTCAGGTAGAATGTCAAATTTAACAGTTCATGACAGTATCATTAAAAAAGACTGACCGAGTATAGCTGGTCTGGATGAGCTAACAGGGGAACGCTGCTTCACCCTGGCCATAAGACCCAGAAACTACATTTGGAGAAAACAGACAACTTACACCAACTCGCAAGCACGGCCACAAAACATTGAGTTGATCACAGACTTCTCTGTAAACCAAAGTATTCTTAAATCAACATTTCTCCTCTTTAGGGGAGAAGCCCTCCCTTTACACTATTGCCAAAGCCCCTTTTCCATCAGTACCTTGTTGGATCAACTTGACTGGTTTTCCATTAAAATTGGGTACTAATGTGTGCGGTTATTGTCATAGCAACGCATCCAAGCATCCCACGACCTAAATAATATGCAAAATGAATGCTACAACACACGTGTATATTGAGGTTGTTGATTCTCAATGCTCAGCACATCAGCTCTAACAACTATCCAACGCAGTGGCTAAACAAACTTGGTAAAAGCAGCTGTCAGGCGGCTGCAAGCTGGAATTCCTATAATATTGCAACCGTCCAATTGTTACCTTCGTTGCTTCCTCTCATTCCTGTCACAGATAGCAGTGGCCCAAAAATGCCATTCTCGATCAACTGTTCCTCAGCTGTGTTGCTCACCCATTCACCTTTGTTCCCACGCTGTTGATCCCCTAACTGCACCCAATCCTACACTTTACATGTGCAGTATAAGCCTCCAGTTGTACCAATTCAAAGTGCTAATTCTGGAATTAAAAACCAAGTCTTTGAAGCATTATTATTATGACAGTGTCCGAAAGAAAAGTTAATTAAACCTAAGACCCCAGCTCAGTGGGCTACAGTGAGGTCACAGTCAGCACGATAACAGGGCTGCAGCCGGAGGATATGAAGTCAACAAGTCGGCGACACAGATGTGTTATGTGGCAACAAAGGAGACTGCTGACAGGCAGATGAAGAGGAGGCACGGCGCTCCTTCATCTCTCTGGACACTTCACCCACTTTTGGAGCATTGTTTACACAAAACCTGTCTGCTCGGCTCAGACGAGGGGGGGGGGGGCAGATGTGTGCCTGTGTATTAATACGTGTGGGGAGGATTTAGAAAACTTTACAAGCTTTTATTAGCTTGTAAGCCTGTCACTGCATATGCTTTACACGTGCAATAACAACTTGGAGAGTTGAATGGGGATAGTTTATCTGAAAAAGATAAAGAGTTTAGTCGTACCGAGCAGCGCGTCATACTTTGAAAACCTGCGACGTGTCTCCAGATCTAATTGGCGACTTTCAAAGAAGTGAAAAAAAACAAAAAACAAAGAAACCCAACAACAGGGCAAGTACGTTCACATCACAACTGCCTTTATTAGGCTCTCGTCCCTGCCTCGGGTATAACGACTCCCCAGTTTAGAGTTTCCAAAAGCTCTCCGGTTTATGAGATGTCTGGCTAACGGTTTTTATTTGAATTCCTATGAAACCCCTTTTCAGTGCATGAAACAACTTCATAACTTGAAAATTGCATTTTTACAGCGGCACCACTCGACGAGTCTCGGGCTTTATTCCTTTACATCTTTTCACTGTGGTTTAATTAACTCAATGAGGTCTCAGTGTCCTCTGCATGATATCACCCAGAGGAAAAATTTCACAGTCAAAGGCACCGCATGGTTCTTTAACTGCTTAAATATCTATCTATCTATCTATCCGTCTGTCTATCTGTGCACACATGCACCTTTAGGGTGAAGGTGCATGCATTAGCTTTTCATTATCATAAGTAATGGGAGTGGTTCCCCACCCTTAAAATGCCATTAGCCCCTGCTTACGTCCCTCTAGCAGCCCCCTCTCTCCCCTCTTTGCCCTTCCCAATCCAAAGCCAAGCACTGTGATTAGCTTTATGGAGCGAGGGCTGAAGGCAGAGAGGAAAACGCTGCAAATGATATTACTTTGAGCCTGAATAGGCATACGACACATGACATTATCATCACGCTAGATAGAGACAAGGAGTTTGGGGAGGGGGGGGGCTATCAAATGCCGGGATAAGCATTACAAAATCCTCCCGTGCGATCGGATGAGGCCTGCCTAGAGGGGACTCGGCTGGCTTGAACCCTGGTGGGAAATTTCATGATAGCGGGACGCGGTGAAAGAGGTTCCATACTGTCACGTCAGCAGTTTGGTTCAGTTCAGCGGGCGAGCACCTGCAGGTGTGACACGGAAATACGTACATGAAATGAAATTACATGGCGACGGAGCGGCGATCGTGCAGGAAATTATAGAGGGTGTGGAGCACGGGATGTGTAAGGTGCAGGGGGTAAATCAGAAGTAGAGCAGAGAGCCTGGGGGTAGTTAAACTTCAACGTGACCTTCAGTCTGTCATTTGAGTGTCAATATTCTTCCAGGTTGTGTTTGAATTTTAGGTCTCATTACCCATTTGACATTGAGTTTCAGTTTGATTGAACAGCTGAGGACCAATCCTGAATATCTACACACTGGGTTTGAGCGACTGATGATTTAACATTTAACATGATTCTCAGGAGCAAATTTACTTATAACAGAACAAACATGTGTGCAAACATCTTGAAAACTCACAAATGTATTAAATACGTGGATATAATGACTACTGGCCTTTGGCAGTAATGAGATGTACTCGTATAGATCCATTATAAACTCATTAGCCACAACATTAAAACCACATGGCTATTACAGGTCGCAGCAGAACCCATGACCGACCTGCACTCCAGTGCATTTTGACCTTTTTTAGTGTTTTGTTTTTGCCGTTAGGTAAGCTACGTTATCCAACTAATGCTGGCTCCTGATGTATATTTCTAAAACTTAATCACAGCTTCACTGTTGTTTTCCTACTCTGTGTTAATCCTCCGACAGTCACACAGGCCTAGGGACTGGTTGGCAACTATTAGGAAAATATGCGTTTTCCCTGTCCAATTGGTGATTGGCTGCTGGAAGTTGCTTTCTGTTGCTAGGTGAAATCAGTCACAAAGATGTCCCGCTTTGGTCCCGACTGCAGCACTTGACTACCAACCAAATTTGCAGGGAGGTTTTGCGGTGCAGCACCGTCTACATCTTTGCAACAACTTTTACCAACCACTCACCAACTTGACTGTGAACACATTTTTACCTAGCAACCTGTTACTGCCAACCAGGTGGACACCAGCCAGTGCAATTTAAGTGAACTAAGTAGAATTCTTGCTACATCCTTGCAGCCTGCAATCACTGGCACTTTTTAAAAGATGTTGATATTCTGACCTTGCGGGCACAATATCCTTAATAACACAATTTTTTCTTCTCTCATCCTCTGTAATAATTTAGTTATAAAACCTCTGTTGAATGTTCATATTGATGTTGACGCTGCTGGCAGCCGCAGTGTCGGGCTGCCTACGGCCTGGGGTGCTTTGCACACTTCAAGGCACTCGTTTTAGTTGAATTCCCTTTTTTTTTCAGCTTATTGTTCACTGAAAACACAAGATCCTCTTTTGTGATCACGCAAGACATTTCCATGGTTACATCTTCTCGTATCAGCCGGCCCAACAAGATGGCTGTACCTTGACATCTGCCCCGGTTCGGAACATCTCTGTAAGGAATTTTTATGCTAAATGTTGGTTAATTAGAAATGTTGATGAATTAAAATGTACTGACGGTAAATGCGGCTAAATGTATACTTTGGATCAAAAGCAAACATGCATAATAAACCCATCTGCTCCATCTCCACTTATTTTTCCTCGCAGCAGGCATATTCTGTTACAATGTGTGCGTCTTTTTTCGATGTGGAGATGTGCCATATCTGCACTGCCTCCTCCTATGTGTACGCGTGTGTTAAGGATAATGCCCGTGCTTGGATTTGTAACCCTTTTGCCTGAGTCATGGATAGACTAATGTGTTTTGTTGCCTTGCTCGTGTGCGAGTGTTTAATCCCTTGCACGGTGATACAGGCAGCATGTGTGTCCGCCCATGTAAACATCCTGGCGCGTAAACACCCTAATCTGTTCCCCTTCCCTGGTAATTACACTGACTAACGAGCAAAGCATGGGGACCCAAGCACACAGTGGGGGAGAGAGAGAGAAGGACAGAGGGAGGACAAGGAAGGGATGGAGAGAAGACGAGGGACAGATGGTGGGAGAAGAGAGAGAAAAGTTTTATTTGTGCATTCGTGTCTCTATAGAGTACATATGTGCAGGTATGTGTGTATGTACAATGTATGTGCCTGTATAGTGTTTGTGTATGTGTGTGAGAGAGAGAGAGTGCAAGAGATTGCGAAAAAGTGAATGTGTGTGCATGTCAGGGCCAGATGCCCACATCTAACAGCCCATCTGTGAGGAGAGCCCTGCCAGACCACTAATCAGGCAATCCATCACCTTTCTACCTGCCATTGGCCATTACTTGATAGCCACTCACACATATACACAAACACGCACACACATCTGTCAAATCCACAGACATTTTTCTGCACATACACAACTTTGCCTACCTTCTGCTAGCGTGCGCATTTGT
>VUQR01013379.1:0-20217 GCA_015108515.1 Hemichromis elongatus | reverse complement strand
GGTAAAGGTAACGGTGGTCGTGGGGGGGTGCTGGAGCCTATCCCAGCTGTCATAGGGCGAGAGGCAGGGTACATCCTGGACAGGTCGCCAGTCTGTCACAGGGCTGAGATCAATCCATGTCTGATAGTTTGCTTTGTGAATCACTTTCTTGGTGCAAAAATACTATTTTGTTTCAGCCAAACTGTGTTATGTTTGGAATTTGTAGACGTATCTAAAGAAATGGAAAAAAATACATGTTTTTGAGAGAGTCTGCTATGGCTTCTTTGCCGATCAGTGTTGTGTCTACACCAGACTCATCCGTTTACTTGAGGTGCCTTTTTTATCCTGAAGGATGAATGTTAGCAAGTCACTCCAAAAAGTGTCCAAAGAAACACTTTGACAGACATTCAGAAAGCCTGAAGAATTATTGCTGAAGAAATAACAAGTCATTCTACAAGTCATTGGGACCAAAATGAATAAATGTATTAGAGATGTTCATTAGAATAATATAGTTCACATGTACAAAAGCACTCAGTGCTACTATGTTGTGTCTTCACCAGCAGGCTCCACATGCTATCTCTGCCTGGGACCCGCATTGCCCAACCCGATGTCTGTTATTTAAAATAATGTGGAAAAATTTAATAAAGCAGTCCTATCAAATGATTTAGTGGTGGACCTGCTTGCACTGTCGTTACATTACAACAGGAAGATTTGCTAAGATTATTACACAAAGATTTAGGAGACAAATTCCAGTATAAGGCCTCAGTAATCTCAGGAGATGTCACAGTTTATAAGTAGCAGTGTAATCCAACAAAAAAACAACATTTCATTCATAAAAAACATTTAATGAATTTTGTCACTCAGCTTTATCTCTTCCCTACTTTATGGTATTTCTTTGCTTTCCGAATTAATGCCAAAGTCAAAAGCTCCTTTATTTAACCTGTTAAGGCCAAAGTGCTTTCTGAGCTTCCTGCTCAAAAATGACATGCCCAAAATAAATCAACTATTTCTCTACAATTGTAAACTCTGTGTAAACAATATTGTTTTTAAAATAAAGCTAATACTTGTGACATTTCATCAGAGGTGTAAATATTACAGCAGATGTTATTGTGTCAAAGGTACTGAGGCTGGCACACAGTAAAGTAAGTAGAGTTTTTTCCTCTTCTAATTTATTTATTTTTAGCATGTAACTCCTTTAAAAATGGGGTTGTTTTCACACTCTGTCCATTTGGGGCACCCAGTAGAGAAGGTACCTATGACAACATCAGGCATATTTGGTTTGGTTAGCTCAAATAAAACAAAATCTCACCACATTACATAAACCACACAGAAGAGAAAATAAAAAAGTACCTCATGTATGTTGTGCCCTAGCTGTCCACCCAAAACTTGCTCTTCCATGTACTGGTTGTTTTTTGCAAGTGCACATAAATATTACATTAGGTAAAAAATTGGGCTAGATGCTTAGTTTTGTTAAAAACCTTTACAAGGTTCCTGTATCATTCTTAAGCAAAAGCGTTTGTGTTCCAGCGTATTTTATATAAACAACTGTCGGTGCTCCTTTTCTGGTGTGTAGTAGTGTAGTGTTGCTACACACCAGTTGTTTGTTGTTTGTTGATTAATGGCAACGAGATTTGACATACTAATGATCAAGGAACTGACCTCCCAGCACAGTGTTCTCCAAAGTGAAAAAACAGTCCTTTCTCTTTGTAGTTAAATCATGGACCCCATTCTTCTCAGTTGCAGTCTGCTTTGAAGGGGACTGAAGCAATGACAGGATCATAAGCTTCCACTGGAAGGTTACATGAATCCTTGTTCACATGGGCCTTCTCAAAGACATCCCATAACTTTTGACAGTCATATCTGAAAATTAAATAAATGTTAATGTTTAGGTGTATTTTTATTTTAAAAAATGATAAATATGCTAAAAGATATTGTTAATAGATATTAACATATCAATAATATGTAATGTAGAGAAAAATGTAGGTTTCATTTTCTCTTTTTAATAATAATAATAATAATAATAATAATAGCAACAACGCCACTCACCATTCATGAGCAAGTGCTCATTAACGCATGTCATAACAACAGTAAAAAAATCTTATCAGAAATATACTCAACTGATTTTATTTCAACCCATTATCACAGGACACTTTGTCTTTATTAGGTAAATGGTTAATGGCCTGTATTTGTATAGCGCTTTACACTACAAACAGTCATCCACCCATTCACACACTGGTGATGGCAAGCTACATTGTAGCCACAGCTGCCCTGGGGCGCCACTGGCGCCACCAGGCCCCCTGACCACCACCAATAGGCAACGAGTGAAGTGTCTTGCCCAAGGACACAACGATTGAGACTGTCAGAGCCGGGGCTGGAACCGGCAACCTTCCAGTTACAAAACGAACTGCCAACTCTTGAGCCACGATCGCCCACCTTGCTGGTGCTGGGCTGGACTCTGTTTGCATTCAGAGCTGCCTTAATTTTTCATGAAATACTTTCAATAAGGTGCTGGAAACAGTCTTCTGAGATCATGATGACAGCATCACACAGTTGCTGCAACTTTCATGATTTGAATTTTCTGTTACACCAAATCCCACTGGTGCTCTTTTAGACTGAGCTCTGGCGACTGTGGAGACCATTTGAGTGCAGTGCAGTGAACTCACTGTTATGTCCAAGGAGCCAGTTTAAGATTATTTGAGCAGCCCATCCCTTTACATATGGGCTTTAAGTGATGCTCAGCACTAAGTTATACAGTGTTGGTACAAAGTTGTCAAAAAGAAATCCCTCACATCATTACAGCAACACCACCAGCAGCCTGAACTGTTGATACAAGACAGGATGGAGAACTGCCGCCCTCTGGATATTTTCTGTTTTTCATATCACTTTGTGTAAACTCTAGAAATGTTTGTGTGGAAAGATCCCAGTGGATCAAGAGTTGAAATCCTGTCACTGTGTCTCAATGTATAAAATTACTACTATGTGATTTGCTTGTTATTAGATATTAGCATTGCTATACAGATTTAAACAGCAGCTGTGGGGTGTCTATTCATTTCTCCTTACTGAACAATTAAATTAAAACTCTGCTTATAGTGGTACCTGCTGCATTATATGCATGAACCTCTCACAGGCAGTCAGCGTGAAAATAATAAAAAATGCACAAAAACGTGAAAATAGGTAGGTAGTTTAATAACAAAATTTATGGCAGCAGTGAAATGTCAGTCAGCTGCTGTAAGATGATTATAGGCTCTAGTTTAGATGCCACAGAATAAGCGATACTCCTAAACTTGTTGAGAAATTACCTTTGAGTATAAAAAAGGAAATTAAAAGGAAACCTTTACCAATGCCAGTTTTGTCATCCCTATTGTGGGTGTATCAGCATGTAGTGGCAGTCATGAATTGCCTATTGAAATTCTGCCTTGGAGCACACATGAACTGGTAAATCTGATGATAAATGCAATTATATGTGAAACTGTGGATGTATATTCACATGAAACTATGGTCTTGGCAGCTTCCTGTGACACAGCAAAACAAATCACAAAACTGTTAATGGGTGGCCAATGATTACTGAGCACACCACACAAACAAAATGCTAATAATGAAAACAAAAATCAACAGTGCGATACATTCACAGCCTCTATTTTCTTTGTGATCCCTTAAAGATCAGTACACAGACTGGTGTTTCAGACATTACAATGCTGAGGCACCCTGTTTAAAAAAAAAAAAGAGTTTATCAAACCCAGTTAAATAAAATATACTTTTATTTACTTATACTTATATTTCTATGCTGTGAATATCTGGCCACATACAGGTCATCATCACTGGTCTTGTTTTAAGACAGAGCCCTAGTTTTCAGTTATATTAACACAACCCTGACAATAAAACAGGAACTCTTGTCTTCAGAGAGCACACTAACTCGGCTAATTAAATGGGATCAGTGCAGTTAAGGAGACAGAAGGGCCTGGAGTACTCTGATTAACTCGCAGGCCTTAATTCTACAAATAGACTAACGTTTCTGATGAACTCACAGATACTGACAGATGCAACATTAAAGGCTGTAAATTAATCAGTTCCTCCCCTTCAAGCTGAGAAGTACCTGTTTCAGCATTTAGCTTGTAGATTTGTGGGGATCAGTGAAGTGTAGTGGGAACGCAAAACACACACATGCACACTGCTTTTTATTCAGGTTAAATTTTTGTGAAAGCCAGTCTCTGACTTTTACCTAAGGATGTCAGTGTTTACAGTATTCTTTTTTTTTTTTGCACTCTGGATTTACTTTAAAGTGACACTATATCTACAAATAGCAGATATTTTACAGCAGTCTGTGATTTAATTAGATGTTTCTGTAGGCTGTACGCTGTTTCTGTTTAACAAAGTATTTGTCCATGTCTGGCAGGATGAGTGTTGTGGGTCGCGGATGCATTGCAAGATCATCAGGGTCCTGTGAAGAGAAATGACCTGTTACTGATTGGCATGAACCTCCGTGTCTAACTCAACTTAACTTTGACATCATGAAGCTTCCAAATACTGAACCTTACGCACTGATCATTGTCTGTACAGGTCCAGTGAAAACCTCTGGATTGGAGGATTTGGATCAGGTCTACAATGGATCCTTCACTACACGACTCTCTGTCAAAGAAAAATGAAAAAAACACAAAAAAACTTGTAAAGAGTTTTTTTTAAGGATAAACAATGCATTAAGTTGCAGTGCTTTTAACCTCTCAGGCCCACTGCAACTTTCTGATAGCCTGTTATCCTTTAGAGCTTGTAAATGGCGATTTTCTATATCCGTGTCCGTATCATGTCAGCTATTTGCCAGACATAAAGACAACCTTTGGGCTGTCAGGCTCTGAAAACTATTTATCATTTCTATTGGGTTCAGCTGTGTGCTCACTGAGCTATAGTGCAGTCATAAATGATGTGTAACTGTAAGTTGCAAGTTTCAGTATGTCATCCTATCTTTCTAGCAGATAAGGTGCTAATTAATGGAATTTGGACGGCGTGAACTCATCGGTTAAGAGTTACTTTTTTTAAAAAAACACAAGAATATCCTTTAATTATCCTCACATGTGGGGTCCGTCTAGACTGGTCACCACCTTAACGTTGACATAATTCACCCTTTGTGGATTTAGGCCATCCAGTTCGACACTTCCAAACATGCTGCATGAGAAAAAAAAATTGATTTAATATGTACTCCATAAACTGCACAAAACATACTGAATTATTCATTATTTCTTACCTTTTCCTATTGAAGGCGTTAGCAATAGATCCATTCAGTAAGATAGTAACGTTGCCACACGCCATCTCTGCAAACTAACAAATGGATGAGGAAAATCACAAGAGAACAGTAAAGCACTGCTGGTTTTGGAAAGGCAGATGATAAATAACACAGCTGTTTGCAGAAGAGAGGTGGAGCCGTTCCAGAGTTTGGATAATAAACTCACATTTTGTGAAGCTCGTCTCCACAGAGAATAGACCGGATGACTTCGACAGGCCGACCACTCCGGACAAGAGCTGAAATCAAAACCTGTGTCAAATTCACAAGCGTCATTACTTGAGACATGAGATATTCAAGAAAGACATGTGCTGTGTTGACTTGCAAGAAGATTAGTTATATTAGGAAAGTCTTAAAAGTTCTGTAAAAGGTTTGGGAACACAGCTGCAGCTCTCTGAGTTATAATACTTTTGCTGAATCCTGGTGCTACCAAACAATCTTTCCTAATTTGTCATCATTTAATCCTTGTAGCGATGTTTAAAGCAAGAGTTTGATATCACTCTTATTTTTGTGTGGAAATTGGAAAAAAATTGGAAATTGGAAAGTGAAACAGCTAAACTGGAAAATGGGTGCCAGATACATTTTATAAAGGTGCTATGATAGCAGTGAATACAAATTCACCGTCCGGAGAGGCTAAAACTGGGAATCAAACCTTGAAACTACCAGCTTCAACACTAACTAGCTACTTTAGATACACCTGTTTTGGTCAGTAACACACATCTAATCAGCCAATCACATGCTGCTCATCGTGCTGCCAGCAGTCATCATCTCAAACTGGCTTCTTGGACTCGACAGTGAGTTCATTGTACTCAAATGGCCTCCACAGTCACCAGATTTCAGTCCAAAAGAGCATCTTTGGGTTGTGGTGCAGAGGGAGATTTGCATCACGACTGTGCAGCTGAAAAATTTGCAGTAACTTTATGATGCTATCATCATAGCACGGTCTTCAAACAAGCTGTTATTCATCAGCTTTTGAAAAAGCACAGCGCCATGACCTTGTTCAGGATCTCAGATTGATAAAATTGCCTTTTATCTCCAGAACCAGCTTAAAGTGTTTGTAACTACGCATTATGTTTTCGATACATGTTAATTAACGTCACATGCACTTTACTCATACAGCTCTAAGAAACAGCTGTTCCTAGAGTTAGAAGTAAAATTTAATTGCATAACGATGCAGTTGAAAATTCAGGTTTTGTACTCTTGGATCTTTTTGCTTCCTTTGACACAGCTCATCATGGTCTCCTAACTGAGTAGATGGGAATCTGCTTTTCATTTTGTGTCATCTTCTGTCACTTTATCTTGTGGTGTGCCCAAAGGTTAGGTCCTGAGGCCCAGCTTGTTTGCCTTGTATATGCTTTTACTTGGATACATCTTCAATAACTTTGAAGCCATCACATACTATGCCTTTTTATATAGATGATATCCAGCTGCAGATGTCATTCAATCCCCAGCTGCCATTTATGACTGCACTAATGTTATAAAGTTATGGAGCCGAGTATGTGTCCTTCTTATCTGTGCCTGTGCAATTTCGCTTTCAGTTCTTCTGACTTTCAGAAATGTTGCTTTTGATCAGGCAGTCAACTTTGATAAGCATCTTGACCGTCAGTGCCCAGCTTAAACACTGTGCTGTGAAAATGTTTTTACCAGAAAGGGTCTCGATTTGCATATTTGTCATAGTTGCGTTTCAAATAATGAAGAATAAAGTGGCACTTTGCACAACACTCTGCAAGAATTGCGAGAACTGCAATCAAGGAATTTGGCCCACTCTTCTTTGCACGGTTGTTTAAATTCAGCCACATTAGAGGTTTTTCCAGTATGAAAGGCCTGTGTTTTTTTTGTTTTGCTTGTTGGTTTTTACTGGTGTGTTTCATATCATTGTAAGTGTGCTTGAACTTCAAGGTGCTAACTGATGGCCAGACATTCTCCTTTATGGAGAGGATGGAGCGTTGGTCCATCACACCACCACCACCATGCTTGACTGCTGGTATGATGATCTTTATATAAACTGTTGTGTTTTCCAAAAAGTTCAACAATGTGAGAGAAAATTCTAATATTAATATGTATCAGACATGTTTTATCAGCTACTCAAAGGAAGTATTTACTGTGATTTGTTTGAATTTAGTTACACTTAGTTAATGCAGTGGCTCCAAACCCGGAGAGGTCAAAACCTTTTACGTCTCATTCATGAAAATAATTACACTTTGCTGATGCTGCTTGGTTGCGGTTTCCCTCTTGTTGAAACAAACAAACAAACAAAAAAACACAGTACAACACAAAAAACCCCCCAACAAAACACAAAGGTCTACCAGAATCCTCTTCTTGGCCACACCAGATGAGGTCATTGAACATGTAGCCAACCAGCGTGTCTTCCAGTGTCCAGAAGTGACGGAAAACGGCAGCATAGCTGTGCATCAGTGTCCTGGTTTTACTCCAGAAGAGGAACTAAGACAAAAAGTAAATACAAAGCAGGTTAACACAAAGATTATAATTTAAAGTACTATAATTTTATCAATATGATTAAAAATGTATATATAAGGCACCAAAATGCCGTAGCAGCTCACATTATCACAGGGCCAGATTTGTGGTATTTCGTTAAACATGTGAAAATAATCCTCAACGGACACATTGCAAGAAGAATGACTGATAACCGCCTCCTCAAACTGCCTCCAGATCTCCTCACAGTCATACCTACACAGAAAAAAAACAGAATATGACTTTAAGACTTTATTTTGAGATGTGTGGCTTTTAAAGGGACAGTTTGCTTAAAGTTTTTTTTTTTTTAATCATTGGTCTGTCGTGCTATTTTTCTCAGTTTACATTATTTTGACATGAACTGCACAGCTTTAGAGATATTGCTATATATCTGATTCTGCCAGAGGTTTCCTCCTGTTAAAAGGGAGTTTTTCTTTCTCACAGTTGCCTATGAGTACTTGCTCATAGGGGCTTGTCTGCTTGTTGGGGTTTTCTTTGTTTTCCCTGTATTATTGTAGAGTCTTTACCCCTCAATATAAAGCATGTTGAATTGTTTTATTTATTTGTAATATATGAATTAGAATTGAATTGAACTGAACTGAAATGTAGGACTTCTCTTGAATACAGTGAAACTAAATGGCACTTTCCTTGTAAACTTGGATGCTTTGATTTATATGGTAAACCACTGTATGATTATTCAGTAATGAAAATAAAAGTCTTGGATGGATCGGTGCCATGATTTGGGGGGAAAAAAAAGTCTTGCTTTACAATTCACCTGTATGTTTTCAATGATTTGTTCACATTCAACTCCTGCATCCCTTCTGAATAACTAAATTTAAAGTTTTCATACTTATGAGAGATGTTTTTGCAATGGGCGAAAGAAGGAAGGAGAGCCAGCAGTTACTGTTGCTGCTCCTTTATTCACAAGGGTTTATCAGGAAGCTATGCATAGTTGATTCGTTGAAACTTTTACACAGATGTCCTTCCTGACACAACCACAGAGCGATTAGTGTTTCCTCCTGGGATTAAACGAGGATCTTTTGCTTGTTAGGCAACCGTGTAAACAGCTACACTTTGGAATTACACAATGAACAAAATGCAAACAAAAAATCTGTAACAATGCTTTACACTGCTAAAGTGTAATCCATTTTTAATTATGCCGTGAACAGCCTCAATAGCAATTCGTTTTTGTATACTTTAAGCAAGCAGTGAAACATATTAGAAATTCTACAATGAAATGTTTTTGCAAAGCACGTATATGGTCTTTGTCTCGGCTCGAAGAAAAGTCAAACCGATAAAAAGAAAGAAACTCACTGAACATCATTTATTGAACCCCGCATCAAAACTTCCCTTCATTTGGACTTGAACGCTAGGCTCATAATGTGCTGTCGGTGACAGCCAAAACTCTTTTGCTCCGGCCTTTCGGAGCAAATCAGATCTTTGGAGCTCTGAGGCCTGACTCAAATCACAGATAAGTTGTGAATTTATGACAAATCTGCAAACTGATTCCCAATCAACACTGGAAATGTTATGACATGACAACAGATGAGTCCACAGTTACCTTAAGCTGGGGTTAACTAGTGTGGTGTAAGTGTAACACCTCCCAACCACAATGTGTTTAATGTTGGGGGTTGTCCCGAGCTGTGCTCTGAGTTGACTCGGACAGAAGTGAAGCATAATAAAACCTTTGAAATGGAGAAAGAGATAAAAGAGAGGAGGGCATTATCTATCTTAGCAGCACATTTAAAAGAAGACAGAAACAAATGTAGGAGTATCAGGAAGAATTACTTACAAATTGCGACAATGGTTATTGCAAAGGACACAGATGGTTTTGTGACAATGACAACTTGCTGTGCTTCACTGCTCTTCAGAAGAGATTTGAGTTTATACATGATGAGTTTCCGCCTATAGAAGAGCCAAAATAAATAAATAACTTACGTCACCTTTGATGCAAACCAGCCTCACAGAACTGGTTTTACAGTAAACTTTCTTGTGTCATGCACAAGACGGCTTCCTCCCGTCAAATCTTAGACAACAGTAATATCAGGGAATCAAACTGAGCATCAGACTGATGAAAGTAAGTCAAGCACTGACTCACCGTAGATTAAATTTCTAAGAAACAAGATAGTTCGCATTAAGGCAACTTTAAATCTCTGAGCATTTTAAGGACATTTAAATATCACACACAGTACCCTCCAGTAATCACCTAGAGGCTGAAGCGACAATCTTAAAACCTTGTGTGAATAAAAACGAAAAAGTGTAGACACGATCACTTACTTCTTTCATGGCATAAAGTCAAACTGCAACAAATGGCTCCATGGCTGCGATGCTGTCGGTCGGCCTCGATCGATTTCTGCCTAACAGGAGTCAGAATGTATCCTCTTTACGTGACATGCCCAAAAGCCTGGTCTTCATAGGGCAGCGGCCCCATCCCCTCAACAATTGAGCAACCTTTTTTTTTTTTAAATAGAGACGTGTATGTGTGTTTTTTTCCCTCCAGGCTCCTCTTGAGAAGAGTAGATCCACATGACTCTTATTATGGTGGCGTTAGGAATCTCGATAAACAGAGAGGGCACTGTTCTCTATGGCATGGTTCCCCTGAACTGGAGGGCAAAATACGCTGCTGTTTATGTCATTGGACATACGTGAACTTAGTTGTAAGGGTGTAAATAAGCTTTTATCAAAATAAGCCTGAAGTAAGAAGTGAAAATAACTGTCAAATGGCCAGATGGATGAAACTTTTCTGGGAAACAGACACACAATAAGACGCTTTAATAATTTTCAGAAACTTTGATTTCTGTTTGGATGTGTTGCTCATGAGTGTGCAGTTAGATGTCTGTGGGGTGTTACATAATTTTATTTGGGTCAAGAGAAACAGGACGTCTGTTCGCTGTGAAATTACTCTCACAGTATTAGAAAATAACATCAGTTGTGACAGAAATGGCTGACGTGTCTCACTGGGTAGTGAAACAGTTATGAAACATGGGAACATTGCAACTACTGAAAATCTACTGCAGTGTAACAGTTCTACAGTTTACTACTAAAAAATGAATGAATAAATCATGCAGAACCTAAAGATAAAATAGTGTTTAATTCTATTGCAAAGCTGCTACTTTTATGGATGAACATAACTGCATTGCCTGGTTGTGTTGCTGATTCATGATGCTTACAGTTAGAGTACTTCACAGTTCTTATTCGGCCTCTTGGTCTGACTGAAGAAGGAATGTAAAGTATGTGGTTAGTTCTCCATTTCTGGCAGTAACACTCACTTTACTCCAGACTGAAATATCTCAACAACTATTCCCCGACTTTAACTTTATGAGTCAGACATCTGTCACTTCACTTGCCAGCTACTGGATGTACTGACATGAAATATGCAGCAGGGTGTCCAGGTTTTTTTTTTTTTTCATTTACTCTGGTAGAAAATCAGTTTCATTACCCGAGCTGTACTTTGTGGGTTTTTTGCTAACTGGAAAATTCAAGGGCCTATAAAAAAAACGAACACAGTAAAAATTCCAGCAGCTAAACATGAACATGATTGTCATCGTGAGCCCAAGCTGGCACAAATTACCGTCACCCCCAATTAAATTTGGAACGATAGTTCTTCTTTAGACATTGGTTGCTTTTTCATTCATTTCCTGTTCAATACTAGTACCTGACTAATTTTAGAGGTGTTTTTGTTGTTGTTGTTTTTTAAGCAAATTAACACTCACCTATGAATAATTCAAGTATGAAAAAGGTACCTAACACTGGATGAAAATGTTTTATGCCTACACATAATAGACAACTAAGCAAACATCCAATGTAAAATTTTATCTTTAGATACTTTGGGGGTTTTTTTGTTGTTGAATATTTTTTTAAAAAGCCATAGATAACACCATTTTGGAAGCATGGAATAGTATTTTAGCATCAGTATTGTGAGTCAAAGAGCTACTAGCAGAAAATTCGACACATTTTTGCATGGTTTTCTCAGTGTGTCCTAAAAAATTGAGGCAATTGAACAAGTGGAAGGCAAAAGAAGAGATTTCAGGCCTAAAATCCATCTACAACCAATAACCACCATCTGCAAGTCGTACTCTTAAGAAATAAGAATAAATCACAGCAAAGAACTAACAAACAACTTGAAAGACGCATCTGGCTCTTCAGCTCAGCCATTTATTGTTCACTGAAGCCTCATCAGAAATGGTCCCAATGACATCATGACAATGGTCCCAAACACATTGCCAATGCCGTAAAAGCATATCTGGGTAGAAGTGATGGATTGGCCTCCCCCAGAGTACCGATGTCAACATTCCTGAATCACAGACTAGAACAAAAGGCAGCTTCGAATGTCCTTTAGGAAACCGGGAGAACTATTCCTGAAGACTATATAAAGAAATTACAAGGGAGTTTGCCTAAAAGAGAAAGGCTGTTTTAAAGAATAAAGGTGGTCATATCAAATATTGACCCTCAGCTTGTTAAAACTCTGTTTCACTCATTTTTTAAACGATCTGTTTGCTATCAATATTGTCAAATAAATGAACCGTCTTAACGGCAAACTTCTTGCCTTGTACACTGAACAATGTGAGAACTTCCAACAGTGACACACACTGTTTCTGTTTAACGTTAATATATGCAGCATCCACAGAAAATATGTAGGGAGCTGGGAAGTATAATGTATCCCTAACTGTTGCCAGAAATTCACATTAACTGCTTAAAAAATGATGATATTCAATTGCTGAGGTAAGGGCCACTTGAGGTTAAATCTCTAAAACAGTATGAATGAGGTTGTGCCCTCGTGGCTCTAGAGCTAATTGCACTGTTAGCACTCTGCACGTGGCTACTTGAGCTTAATCACCCCCCGAAAATGCTGAGATTAAGTAGTTGAATAAAGCCTCAGTAGAAAATGATGCTGAACAAAGCCTAAACCTAATCCAGATGTTAAAGTAAGCGCTGTGAGCTGTGAGAGCCACAGATGAAGAGCAAATGCTAATTCCCTTCCTAAATCAAATGTGCCAGTATTCCTGGAAGCATGCTAAAATAAAAGCAGACCAAAATAAATATTATTAAATACAGATTACTTCCTTCTGTGCTGCATTTAAAACACAATACAAAGCAGAATAATCCAAAATATCTTACATAGATATAGAAAATGAAGTAAATTACCATATTTTATGCCATGTTTTGCAAAAATTAACATTTTAAAACTGCTGTCTAATCAACTTGATGTGGGCTGTAGAAACTGTAACATCTCACAGAAATATGTCGGTAAGAGTTATTTGCATGCAGACAGTCAGTCTAGCGATAGCTCAAGAGACCACAATTTGTATTCTCACTGCATTCCCCTCCCACCAAGGAGGACGGTATTATTTGGCAATTTCTTGCCCTCTTGAGGTAAGGGTCTCCTATCTGAGAATGTGAGTTAGTTTATGGAAATTAGCTCTGGGTTAGAGAGGAACCAGTGCTATGAGGAGTTATTATCAGCTGAGTAATTTACTGGCTGACAGGGTGCAAGGGTTGAAGTGTTAACCTATGTCGAGATGAAGTGTCACCAAGCATGACGCTCAAGTCTAATTTAATCTGTGTTTGCTGCCCTCTTCAGCAGCGAACCTACGGGAAGTCCTATTAAGTATGCTCTTCTTCTCTTTTTTTTTTTGTTTATGTGTGAAACTGAGACTCAAGACGCACATACTGGACTTCTGAAAGTGCTTTAACAGAGCGGCTACTGCAAGTATAGTTAAACAACTTCATGAGATGCAGACAAGCGGGCATTTCCTTGGATGTGTGAGGCTGCCAATTGTTTTGGATAAGGAAAGCTGTTTCTCAAGTTTGAATAAGGAATTGCATGCAGATGTTCAACTTAAGCTTTTCAGGCCAGACTAAACAGGATCTGATGTGGACCATTAAATGTAATTCACAATTAGAATTTGCATGCAGCTGAAAAACAAAAAACCCAAACAATAAAAAAAGAAAAACCCTTAATGTTTCAGGAGTTTACCCTTCCTGGTGCAGCCTCACTTATAGTGTTGCTGCTGCCACCTTCTGGCCTAAAAGGGTGCTGACCCAGCTCAGACAACAACCTATTCCTGAACACCAGATCTGAGCCTAAGGAGGTCATTGCAGACACATGTTGTGTCCAGAAAGACATAACATACTCCTGTCCTCATACACCGGCAGGAGGTAGAACAGGTGAAATGCACTAAGTTCCTGGGCATTCACATCACAGCTGACCCGACCTGACCTGGTCTTACATTAATAGTGCTTATACCAGGCTTGGCCAACTCTAAGCCTCGAGGGCCGGTGTCCTGCAGGTTAGATCTCCCTCTGGGTCAACACACCTGAATCAAATGATTAGTTCATTACCAGGCCTCAGGAGAACTTTAAGACAGGAGGAGGTTATTTAGTCATTTAAATCAGCTTTGATGGATCAAGGACACATCTAAAGCCTGCAGGACAGCGGCCCTTGAGGCCTGGGTTTGGACACCACTGACTTATACTATTTCCCTGTTATGTGATATTATTTATTGAATATTTTTTTTGTTTTAAATGCTGCGTGTTTTAAGTTGAGAAGTAGTGCACAATATTTTGCTATGGGACTCCATAGTGACAATAAAGCATCAGTTTACCTCCATTAAAATGAATAAATAGAAAGTGAAGTTCTGTATATGATCTCACATCAATTTTGAGTGAAATTACACTATTTGAACAGATATTGTTGTCATTTTTTTATGGTGTTTTATTTCACGTGAAAGAAAAAGCGTCTCCCCCTAAACTGTTGAACTGTGTTCTTCAGATTTAGCACGTATTCGCTATGTATTGTTTGCAGTGCTTCACTGCCTTTATTGCTTTTAAGCCAGCAAGGTCAGTCTGGGGATTTTGTACTTTATTTACAATTGTTATTCATTTTACTTTTTGTCAGTTTGATAAGTTTTCTTTGTCGTCTGAATCTAAAATCCCAAAATCCAGCGATCTTCTGTTCAGGTTAAGAAAGTTGGGTACTCATAAAGACGTTTTCCTCTCTTGAAGAGACTCACTACTCTTTCCTGTAACAACATGACTGAAGAAAACACATGACAGCCTTCTAGCCAATGACAGCGACGACTGTTAAATCAAAAGGCACAGATTGACCAATGAGGCTGAGAGTTCGGCTTAGTCCCACCTTTCAGTGGGGAAATGTCATTGTTGAGAAGTCATTCATCTCTGGAAGTACGTTAAATTAGCTCCCGGGACTGGTATGCTACTATATCTTTTTTAAAACGCAAATTAAAGTAATTACATTGGATTGTAGCAAAGCCGTTAAGCTTATGTTTGTCATTAGGTATTATTAGTGTTACCGCCCGTGTACATACCCCCCTCTCCCTTTAAAAGCTAGCATAGAGGGCTATATATTATGCTATTTGGCAGATTTTATTGCTTGTTCATAATTTAACAGAGCTAGCTTTCCAGCAGCTAACTCACGGCACATGTCGGTAATTGCAACGTACCGACATATGCCGGTGTATAATTGCATCCTCCTATTGTAAATGACGAAAGTTGTTTCTTCTTGCAGCTGTCTTCCGTCCGTATTTCCGTTCTGAATAAAGCCTCATCTTCCCTTTATCAACATGAGTGATCCGTGGCAGGAGTGCATGGATTATTGCATAGAGGTCACTAAACGGGCCGGAAAGGTAAGAGGGACATTCTACCGTTGCAGGACTATTTGTTTTTCTTCCTTTCACCCATGAAAATTTATTTAAAAAGTATTTAAAAATAATTCATGCTCACATTACTAAAACACACGTTTTTGAGTCACACATTTCCTGAGACGACATGTAAATTTAGTTGTCAGAAATATCTGAAATGCAATAAAACTCTTGGAAACTCCCCAAAATGGGATTTATTTGTTTGTTCTCTCTACCTGTTCATTACTGATTTATTACTCAAAAATATTCTTTTGTTTTAAATTTTCTTGACCCATTTCTTATATTTCAAAAGCACTTTTTTAAAGAACGGTGATTAAATGGAACTGCAAGTCCAGTCTCATTACATATATGCAATCTTGTGCAACTAACATGCCGGTTAGCTCCCTCTTCTTTGACATATTCTGTACTTTTCCAATCTTTTCTGACTTGACTGAGTGCATCACTCTCACCAATGCAGCCCTGTTACCCATACAGTATACAACAAATTCAAAACACTGATTTACAACTATGTTACTATATATGTGAAACAAAGATTAAAAAGTTTTTTTTTAAAAAGCAACGAAAACATCAAATACTATTAAATATCATTTCTGTCGTCCTGAACCATTTTAACCATGCAACTAAAATATCTCAGTGTTCTTTTGATGCTTAAGGTTGACAAATCAATTTTTTGATATTTATTACTTGTTTTTCTTAAATGCATAGTACACCTTTTATCAATAACATCATTATCTCACACTTTTTTTTAAAGCCTAAATTTCCCACCAATTGTCGAATAATTCTGAAGGTACGACTGAATCTACACTTACGTGATTATGGTTGACACCGGTGTATAAGGAAATGTTGCTGATGTTGTCTTTTAAAAATATTAGCGATTAATAGCCAATAATGGCCACACACATTATGCTTGAATAAATAGAGAAAATAAAATGGTTTTGCAGTAAAGTTATCAGTTCTCCTCCAAAATTTTATCATTTTATCCTCTTAGACATTTGTGTGAAATTGTATGATCATTTGTGAATTAAGTGTCGAGTTATGCCTAAAAATATGTTTGGAGCGGTCACGCCGACCTCGACTTTTGACCACCAGATTGTTATCTGTTCATTCTCGACTCTGTTTATGCCAAAATTGAAGTAACTATTCCTGAGAAATGGCTCTTTGTGCCTCTGGCCACAACTGTCCCAAGAGGAGGCATGGAAGGACTTATAACAGTATCATGCAAAATGTACCACAATAACTTTGTACACTATACATCTGAGGTCAAGAGGTCAGCTGTGTGTATCGGTGATATAGTTTGGATCATAAATTATTCAGTGCTGGAAAAAAAAGTTGATTGCAGAGTAAAGATGAGCTCAAATAATATTGGTAGGCAGTTGTTAAAAATGTAAATAAAATACAGAAATAAATGTTTGTTTATATCAAGCAAAGGTTGAAGAAGCATCCGTGTGGGTGCTTTTATCATAATCCATTTTACCGCTGCTTACCTAACTCGACATTTGAGCGTAATGTTTGTGGTGTTTTTTTGTTTTGTGCGTTATTCCAATGTATACAGAGGCTTCCATCTGTGAAGAGTCACATTATCCAGACACTAGAAACAATAATTACGGCTCATAAATATATTTGGACTCTGTAGCCTAGACACCTTGTCATCTGTGGCCCCAGCATATGTTAACACTAACACGTGAAGCTAATTAAAGCAGCAGATGTAGTCAATCATCCAAGAAACCTTTTTTTTTTCTTTTCTTTTCTCCCACTGTTATGTTTCTGTCAGATGATCTGCGAGGCGCTCCAGAAGGACATTGCCGTCATGCACAAGAGCTCGCCGGTTGACCTGGTGACCGAGACGGACCAGAAAGTGGAACAGCTCATTATATCTTCCATCAAGGAAAAGTACCCAACACACAGGTACTCTACTTCATTAGAAAACATGGACATGAGAGAGGGTATGTGAGCTGATGGGTCAAAGAACATGGTGAGAAAAGTGTGCATGGTTTATTATGGTTTAACGATTTTCCATCTGGTAGAGGTGGGGGGATAGTGCCTCAAAAGTATCTCATGATATGAAAAGGAAATTTCCAGTAATGATATTTGTGAGAAAAAATGCTGAATGTTTTATCAGTGATTGCAGCTCATGGCCGGCTGCATATATTGGTATAAAATAAGAAGGGCATGTTTCATCCCTCCTTTCCAATAAGCTGCTGTCACTGATTACATGCAGCCTTATTCCAAGTGTGAGTCTAATGAAACAATTTGCCAGCAGCAGCAGCATTAATGGTGACACAGCATTATGTCAAACACATCCTAAGTAGTGTTTTCCCTGGAAATTTTAGTAAAAAGTATAAAATAACTGCTTACCTCTTTAATTTAACAACAACAGAAGTGACTTAACCGTGTAACTCTTCAGGAGCAGCTTGATATTGTCACATTATGAAATTAAAAAAAAATCTATTTTCTATGTGGGAGGTTAAATTTTGGGTCTTACAGCTTGTTAACCAGCTGCTTAAAGCATTGCTTTGCCACCACGTAACCACATCAATCATTTCCATCCACCATTTACTTTTCCTGTCATACAGAATTTAATAAAGGCTATGATAATGCTCCGTGACGGCCTTTTTATTTGTGTGTGGGGTTTTTTTGCCTGTAGTGGTAAACACACTGATGTTCCCTCCTTTAGCAGGGACAATTTCTGGCCATGTTTTTTAATTTTTTTAAAGCCTTGTATTTTATTTGAGGTTGTTGAAGTAGCTCCCTTTTTAGGTACTAAGTTGTTATAGGAGGCTGACATCCTGCTCTTGCTCTCAGACATGGCTAGGCTAATCTTGTTGTTATCCATGTCGGGAAACATATTGACTTTTTTTTTTTATAAATAACACAAACAAACGAATGTTTTCCAGTATTGTTTTGAATATGGCACAGCCCTGTCATCCAATCCTAACTGGAATGCGGCCTCTATTTTTATGCTAGCAGTATTAAAAGGGAGGTTTTTTTTTTTTCATGTAGTTTCTTGTCATTTCCAACACCACTCCTAACAGCATGATACCTGCAAATGTTAAGAAAAAAAGATATTTATTGGTTGGGTTTCTTTTTTTTTTATTTTGCTGGCTTAAGGCTTCATTCTACCAAGTCTTAAATTACTGCTACCAGCATATTAAATGTTTAAAAATGTAAAAAAATTCCAAGGGAAAGTGAAACACAAGAATTCGGGTTTCATATTGTTGCTACAGCTTTATGTCCAGCGTGGTGGAAATCTAATATCACATATTCTGGATGGAAAGAAAACAAACCAAGTGTCAAGTGCAGCGTTATTACTTTGCAGCTGAGGTACCTGATATACGATGCATAGAATTATGATACCCCACTTTTCACTTCTCTTTTTTTTCACTTTGAAGCTTTATAGGCGAGGAGTCCGTAGCAGCAGGCGCCCCCAGCGCCCTCTCTGACAATCCCACTTGGATTATCGACCCTATCGATGGCACCACCAACTTTGTTCACAGGTAACATGGTCCGCGGTTAAATATTGTAAAAAATCTATGAGATACAGCTCTAGCTCTGTTTTTATCTTTGTTGCTCTTCAACTATTTTTATCTTTTAATTAGATTCTTTCTTGGATTGTCCTCTCTGTCAGGGATAATTAGACAACCCAGATGAAACTGAACCGATAATGGAAAAGGATTCCTCTGAGCTTAAACCTAAAGGGAGTTCCATAATTGAATGCTTTATATTGTAACGTTCTCTTGAGCAGGTTCCCGTTTGTGTCTGTATCAATCGGTTTCACAGTGAAGAAAGAGGTACGCTTTATTGTATGCAAACCACTCGTGTGTTTAAACTGTGATGTTTTGATTATGTAAAATATTAACATGATTGTGGACCATTAACCAGTTAATATCTAAAGATTAGTACAATACATTTCTCCTTTTATAAAGCTGCTGTTGCCTTTTAAAAAGCTCCATATTAATCGGTGCTGTTTTCTGTGCTGCTGCTTGGTCTCAGATAGAGTTTGGGATTGTCTACAGCTGCATCGAGGACAAAATGTACACAGCCCGTAAAGGAAAAGGAGCGTTTTGCAATGGAGTTCCAATCAAGGTGTCTGGACAAGAAGGTGAATAATGAGAGGTTGCACTTATAAAGGAATCCACAAGATGGAGCTAAAATCTTTTCCCTGCATCAACAACAGGCTGCATTTCTGTTTTTCTCTGAGAGCACAAACCTGCAGCTGTTTAATGAGCGAATAATGATATTTTATTTATTAGTATACGTGTTTTTTATTTGTTTCCTTCCAAGACATTAGTAAATCCTTGGTGCTGACAGAAATGGGCTTCAAGAAGGATGCCGAGCAATTTAAAACAATGATGGCCAACATCAGAAACATCCTCAGCATCCCTGTACATGGGTAAATATGCACTTCAATATGTACATGCTGTACATCCAGTGTTAGTTTAATAGTACACCAGACACCCCCTGAACAGCTGCTTAGTCAGACATACAGAACAGCTGGTGTATTTGTTTACAGTAAAACCAAATCATTGTAATTAAGAAGTGCATGAAATTGCTACCACAATCTGATCTTATGCAGGTGTTCTCTCTCACAATAACAACAGCAGCAGCAACAACAGCAGCAGGGCAAAGTGAGAGCTTACTGTGGCAGCTGCTTCTTATTCCATTACTGCCCT
Source organism: Hemichromis elongatus (assembly GCA_015108515.1). NCBI lineage: Eukaryota > Metazoa > Chordata > Actinopteri > Cichliformes > Cichlidae > Hemichromis > Hemichromis elongatus. The sequence continues at coordinate 163 of VUQR01013379.1, read as the reverse complement.
TAAAGGTGGTGAAACATCCTGAAAATGACAGCGCTGTTTGTTTTGATACTTCTTTTATGGATGATTGTGGTCAGTGCAAACCTCCATGACCTATAAGTTTGTTTTCTGTGACTTTTTTTTTTTTTTTTTTTTTATAAAAAAAAAAAAAAACAACAAACAAAAA